>JAQZBX010007102.1:0-12029 GCA_029593785.1 Cabassous unicinctus
TCCCAGAAAAATGGCTCAATCACTAGAGGACAGGCAGAAACTGTCTGGAAAACTCTTCTAGGGCTTAGGACACCAGGGGAAGGCTAGACACCAACCAGAAGAGAGGGGCGAAGAAAGGAGTCTTGGCTGGCTGGAAAAATCCTATGAGTAAATCTGCAGCAGCAGCTGCTGGCACCCATCCCCCCACCTTCAGAGCAAATGGCAGTAGGTCTTCCGGCCTCTGGCTGGTGGCTAAGAACTGAGGGGTTGCAGGGGACCTCTTCCTCAAGAAAGGAGAGGGTGGGACAAACCCTATGGCAAATTCAGATTTTGGCCAACAACCTTGGTCTGCTGTGTCCACAGTGTCTCATACTTCCAGACCAGGTGCAGCCAGGACATTCTTTGTCCTGAGAGCCAGCAAAGAGCTAAAGATAACTTAGCTTCTCAAACACTCCTTATTGCTCTGGACTGGTTGCTGAGGGCACAAAAGGAGGGAGGGTGTGACTGGCCAAAGGAGGAGAGCAGCTTCTGAGAACATTTATTTGCTCGGCTGGGGTGGGATTACAGTGAATACATTCCCCCCTAGCCTATGGGGTCTGAGCAGAGAGGTCTACTGAAGAGTGCCATCTGCTGGCAGTACAGGAAAGTGTATGCAAAGAAGAGAAAAATAGTAATAAGTAAATGAGGCAGTTTGGTGCCTTTACTTCCCTTTTCTCCAGGGCCCTTGAAAACTGGCCTGTACCCCATTACTAGGTCCTTAGCCCTGGTTTGAGCATTTAAACAGGGGTAATCCTAAAGATCTACAAGTTGAGCCAAGAATCAAAGAACAGTGATAGCACACAGCTACTTAATGAAACACAGGGCAACTAAACAATGAGGTTCATACAAATCTCCTGAATCAGATCATGGAGTTGAAGGACAACATGGTTAAAGCATAAAAAATTTTTTTTGAAATATTGAAGGGAAAAGTAACAGAGCCTATGGGAATGAAAGACATAATGAGGGAGACTGAAAATATAATAGAGGCATACAATGGCATATTTGAAATCATGGAAGATAGAATCAGCAGCGTAGAAGACAGAACAGCTGAAATTGAAAAGAGAACAGAGAGAAAAGAATGGAAAAAATTGAGCAGGGGCTCAAGGAGTTGAATGATAGCACAAAGCACACCAACATACATGTTACGGGGTTTCAAGAAGGAAAAGAGGGCAGAAAGAGTGTTTAGGGAAATAATGGCCAAAAATTTCCCAACTCTCATGCAAGTTGTGATCATGAGTATCCAGGAAGCACAGTGCACTCCAATTAGAATAAATCAAAATAGACCTACTTCAAGACCCATAATATTCAGAATGGCAAATGCCAAAGATAAAGAGAAAATTCTGAAAACAGCAAGGGAGAAGCAAAACATCACATAGAAGGGAATTCCAGTAAGACTTAGTATGGATTTCTCTTCAGAAATCATGGAAGTGAGAAGGCACTGGTATGATAGAATTAAGGTACTGAAAGAGAAAAATTGCCAGCCAAAAATTCCTTATTTGGCAAAACTGCCCTTCAAATATGACTGTGAATTTAAAATATTCACAGATAAAAAGAAACTACTAGATTTCATAAACAAGAATCCGGTTCTACAGGAAATACTAATGGGAGGTCTGCCCCCAGAAAAGACAAGCCAGGTGAGAGAGGCTGGGAGGAGAGTGTAGAAGTGAAGGCTCTCAGAAAGGGTAACCAAAAAGGTAAAAAGATAGACAAAAATAAGCTATGACATATGAAAGCCAAAGGATAAAATGGTTGAAGTAAGTAATTCCTTCAGAGTAATAAAATTGAACGTTAATGGATTAAACTCCCCAAGGCTGATAGAATGGATTAAAAATATGAGCCATCCATATGCTGCCTGAGGAGACTCACATTAGACCCAAGAATGCAAATAGACTAAAAAAAAGGATTGAAATTGTGCAAAATACTTATTTTGATCATAATGGAATGAAGCTGGAAATCACTAATAGGTGGGAAAGGGGAAAATTCACAAATATGGAGGCTAAACAACACACTCCTAAACAATCAGTGGGTCAAAGAAGAAATTGCAAGAGAAATTAGATATCTCAAGATGAATGAAAACAAGAACACAATTTATCACAACTAATGGGACATAGTGAAGGCAGTGCTGAGAGGGAAACTGATAGCCCTAAACGCCTATATTAAAAAAGAAAAAAGAGCTAAAATCAGAGACCTAATTGAACACTTGGAGGAAATAGTAAAAGAACAGCAAACCATTTCCACAGAAAGAAAGAAAGAAAGATTAGAGCAGAATAAATGAAATTGAGAATAACAACAAGTCAACAAAGCCAAAAGCTGATTCTTTGAGAAACTCAATAAAATCAACAAACCCTTAGGTAGTAGACTAACAGGAAAAAAGATTGAAGATGTAAATAAATAAAATCAGGAATAAAAGGGGGATTACAACTGACCCCACAGAAATAAAAAGGGATCATAAGAGGCAATTATGAGAAACTGTATGACAACAAATTAGACAACCTAGAAGAAATGGACAAATTCCTAGAAATGCACAAACAACCTACATTGACTCTATAAGAATTGTAGGACCTCAGCAAACCAATCACAAGTAAAGAGATTGAATCAGTCATCTAAAATCTTCCAAAAAAGAAAAGTCTATGACCACATGGTGAATTCTACCAAACATTTTGAGAATTAATACCAATCCCATTTAAACTCTTCCAAAAAATCAAAAGGAGAGAAAATTACCTAACACATTTTATATAGCCCACATCACCCTAATACTGAAAAGCCAGATAAAGATACTACAAGAAAAGAAAATTACAGACCAACCTCTCTAATGAACGTAGATGCAAAAATTCTCAACAAATTACTTGAAGATAGAATCCAACAGCATGTGAAAGAATTATAAACTAAATTGAGTGGGTTTTAGTCCTGATATGCAAGGATGGTTCAACATAAAATCATTTAACCTAATACACCACATTAACAAATTGAATGTAAAAACCACATGACCATCTTAGTTGATACAGAAAAGACTTGGCAAAATTCAGCATCCTTTCTTGATAAAAAAACACTTCAAAAGATAGGTATAGAAGGAAAGTTCCTCAATATGATAAAGGACATGTATGAAAATCCCACAGCCAACATCATACCCAATGGTGAAAGACTAAAAGCTTTCCCTCTAAGATGAGGATTAAGACAAGGTTGCTCGCTGTCATCACTATTATTCAACATTGTATTAGAAGTTCTAGCTACAGCAGTTAGGCAAGAAGAAGAAATAAAAGGCATGCAAATTGGAAAAGAGGAAGTAAAACCCTCACTATTCACAGATGACACGATCCTGTATTTAGAAAATCCCAAAATATCTATGTCCAAGCTATCAGAGCTAATGAGTTCAACAAAGTGGCAGGATACAAGACCAACATACAAAAATCAGTAGTGTTTGTATACACTAGGAACGAGCAAACTAAGGAGGAAATTTTTTTAAATTCCACTTACAATAAAACAAAAACTCTCAAATATCTAGGAATTAATTTTACCAGGAATGTAAAGTATCTGTATTCAGAAAACTAAGAAATACTGCTATAGGAAATCAGAGAAGACCTAAACAAATGGAAGGGCATTCTGTGTTCACAACTAGAAGATGAAACATTGTGACGATGCCAAGTCTATCCAAACTGATTTATAGATTTATCACAATACCAATCAAAATTCCACCAGCCTACTTTACAGAAATAGAAAAGTCAGTTACCAAATTTATTTGCAAGGGAAATGGGTGCTGAATATTCAAAAACATCCTAAAAAAAGAAAAGCAAAGTAAGAAAACTCAGGCTTCTTGATCTTGAAGTGTGTTATAAAACTACAGTGGTCAAAAGAGCATGTGTTGGCATAAAGATAGACACATTGATCAATGGAATTGAATTGAGAGTTCAGAAATAGATCCACATGTCTATGGTCTATGGCCTACCAATACCACCTTTTTGGGACTGAACAATCTCTTCAACAAATGGTGATAGGAGAATTGGATATCCATAACCAAAAGAATGAAAGAGGACCCTGTCTCACACCCAATTCAAGAATCAACTCACAGTGGCTCAAAGACCTAAATGTAAAAGCCAGGCCTATAGAACTACTATAAGAAAATGTCAGGAATAGCATAGCTAACCTTAGTGAACCTTCTTGTAAAAAATGAATAGTGCATATATAAGAATGTTTTTCTCTGAAACAGAACAAATGTACATTAATGTTACAAGAGGTTAATACCAAGGTGATATTTGGGCCAAAATACAACCAAAGCAAACAGTAGACAATAGTGTATGATAAAATATTAATAATCTTCCAGTAGTGGTTAAAAAAAAAACCACTGTGAAAGAAACTAGACAAAAAGTACTACATATTGGGAAGATAGCATTGGAATAAGCAGGCAGGACTCAACTCTCTTACAAAAACAATGGAGAAAAGGCATAGCTGTCCGAGGGACCAGCTTCGGGGGTTAGCAGACCAGGATAGAGCTGCACAACCCTCACAAGGTTGAGGGACAGAGAGACAAAGTACCAGAAACAACTACTCTGAGTTACTAAACCTCCATAGTGACTGGGAACAGCATCCATCCCTCACCGTAAAGGCACACAACCTGGATAAACTGCATGGCTTGCTGCAGCTGACTGAGAGGGGGACAGACATCTTCATCCCTGGAAAGGGGAAGGGTGCAGCGGAAGGTGAACTGGTTTCTCTTCAGTGAACTTGGCCTGCTTTGAATCTTTACTCTGGCCAGACCAGAAGCATAGGCAAAAAGAGGTTGAAAGAGACACCTCTGTGGAAAGGTGCCTCCTAAAAACAACAACAAAAAACAAGCAAAAAAAAACAGCTCAAGGGAGCCGATGTGGCTCAGTGATTGAGTGATGGTGTCCCGCGTTCAATCCCTGGCCCTGGTACCTCAAAAAAAGAAAGAAAGAAAGAAAACTAAAAAACAAACCCAAAAAACCCACAGGACCAGATGGCTTCACAGGTGAATTTACCAATCATTCAAAGACTAATATTAATCTTGCTCAAGCTCTTCCACAAAGTTCAACAGGAAGGAATGCTACGAAACTCATTTTATGTATCCAACATCACCCCATTACCAAAGCCAAATAAAGATATTATGAAAAAAAAGGAAATTACAGACCAGTATCTCTAATGAATATAGATATAAAAATTCTCATCAAAATACTTGAAAACCAAATCCAAAAGCACATTAAGAGGATTATACACCACGATCAAGTGGATTTTATCCTAGGTATGCAAGGGTTTTTCAACACAAGAAAATCAATTAGTGTAATAAACCACATTAATAAATTGAAGAAGAAAAATCACATGATCGTCTCGACTGATGCTGTATTTGACAAAAGGTATTTGACAAACTACTGCATCCTTTTGATAAATAACACTTTAAAAGATAGGAATAGAAGGAAGCTTTCTCAGGATGGGTAAGTACATAAAGGACAAAGCCACAGCTAGCATTGTACTCAACAGTGAAAGACTGAAAGCTTTCCTGCTAAAATCAGGAGTAAGACAAGGATGCTACTGTTACCACTGTTATTCAATACTGTGCTAAAAGTTCTAGCTAGAGTAATTAGACTAGACAAAGAAATAAGATGCCCAGATAGGAAAGGAAGAAGTAAAACTTTGGCTATTTGCTCATGGTATGATCTAATATCTAGAAAATCCTGAAAAAAATCCATTAACAAATCTAAACTATTAGAACTAATATACGAGTTCAGCAAAGTGGCGGAATGCAAGATTGATAGGCAAAAACCAGGAGCATTTCTGTATACAACTGATGAGCAATATGAGGAGAAAGTCAGGGAAAAAATTTCTTTTATAAAAACAACTAACAGAATTAAATATTTAGGGATAAACTTAACCAAGATCATAAATGACCTGTATTCAGAAAACTATAAAACATTGCTAAAAGAAACCAAAGAAGACTTAATAAATGGAAGGGTAAATAAATATCATTAAGATGTCAACTCTAACCAAACTAATTTATAGATTCATTGCAATCCCAATAAAAATCCCAACAACTTTTTTTTTTCAGAAATGGAAAAGCTAATTATTAAATTTATTTTGAATGGTAAGGGGCCTCAAATAGCCAGAAACATCTTAAGAAAGAAGAACAAGGTTGGAAGACTCGCTTCCTGACTTTAAAGCATATTACTTAGCTGCAGTGGTAAAAACAGCATGGTACTGACATAAAGACAGACAAATTGACCAATGGAACTGAATCAATAACTCAGAAATAGGCCCTCACATCTACCGCCAAGTGATTTTTGACAAGGCTGTCAAGCCCACCCAGCTGGTGCATAAAGTCTATTCAACAGATCGTGCCAGGAGAGCTGGATATCCATATCCAAAGGACAGAAAGATGACCCGTATCTCATACCTTATACAAAAATTAACTCAAAATGGATCAAATATATAATATAAAAGCTAAAGCTGTAAAACTCCCAGAAGAACATATAGGAAAACATCTTCAACATCTTGTGGTAGGCGGTATTTTCTTAAACCTTACACCCTATGCACAAGCAATGAAAGAAAAAGTAGATAAATGGACCTCCTCAAAATTAAACACTTGTTCGTCAGAAGACTTTGTCAAGAAAGTAAAAAGGCAGCCTACTTAATGGGAGAAAATATTTGGAAACCACATATCCAATAAGGCTTTGATTTCCATGCTATATAATGAGATCATACAACTCAATAATAAAAGGACAAGCAATCCAATTTAAAAATGAGCAAAAGACTTAGACATTTCTCCAAAGAGGAAATACAAATGGCCAAAAAGAACATGAAAAAATGCTCAGAATATGTAGCTATTAGGGAAATGGAAATCAAAACTACAATGAGATATTTCACACCTTATAGAATGGCCATTATTAATAAAACAACTACAAGTGCTGGAAAGGATGTGAAGAAATAGGAACACTCTCCTTCACTGTTTGTGGGAATGTAGAATGGTGCAGCTACTGTGGAAGACAGTTTGGCAGTAACTCAAGAAGCTAAATATAGAACTGCCATATGATCCAGCAATACTGTTACTAAGAATATATTCAGAAGGACTGAAAGCAAGGACACGAACTGACATTTGCATATCGATGTTCATAGCAGCATTATTTACAGTTGTTAAAATATGGAACCAGCCCAAGTGTCCATCAACCAATAAATAGATAAACAAAATGTTGTATATACATACAATGAAATACTGTTCAGTTACACAAAGAAATGAAAACGAAATGCATATGACAACATGGATAAACCTACAGGATGTTATGTTGAGTGAAATAAGCCAGACGCAAAAGGGCAAATATTGTATGGTCTCACTAATATGAACTAAATGTGATCAGTAAACTCATGGATGTAAATGCTAGAGTATAGGTTACTAAGAAATAGAATGTGGGTTGATAATGGGAGCTGCTTAATGTATGTAGCATTATTAATAAGGTTAATTGTATAAGCATGGAAATGAATACAGTTGATAGTAACACATTATTATAATGAGTATAACTAACACTGCTGGTTTATAAATGTGATTGTGGCTGGAAAGTGTAGTCTTTGCGTGTAAATGTCAATTGAAAGGAAACTAAAGAATGCTCCAGGGAATGTATAACATAATGATTTTGGTGGTGGGTGAAGATTGTGGTTAATCGTATAAATATAAGAATGCTCTTTTATGAAGTGCTAAGAGTGTGGAGATATGTGGGAAAATTACAACTAATGTAACTTATGGATGATAATTAACTGTAATATTGTGATATTTTGCAGCAATGTCAAGAAGATACTATTTCAGTCCTAAGGGACAACAATAGAGGGTGTATAAGGAAGTATGGGATTTTTCCTTTCGGAGTAATGAAAATGTCCTAAAATTGACTGAGGTGATGACAGCACAACTCTGTGATGAAAATGAGAGCCACTGAGTGTAAACTTTAATGAATTGTACAAAGCATGGAACTGTATAACACAGGGAATCCAGTGGTGGATGATGGACTTTGGTTAACAGAACAATTATGAGAACGTTCTCTCATGAACAGTTACAAATATATAATACTAGTATAAGGTGCTGATAATTGGGTGGGTTGGGGGGAAAATACACCAAATGTATGTAAGATATGGACTATAGTTAGTAATATTTTGACGATGCTCTTTCATAGTTTGTAACATGTTTCACAATAGTGCGAGGTGTTGGTGGTGGGAGATTTATGGGAGCCCTTAAAGATGATATACAAGTTTGTTTTATACATCACAAATTTTACTATATACTTATTGTTTATATATGTTCATATGTAAATGATAAACTTCAATTTTAAAATTTTTTAAAAAGTACTACACGGAGGTGAGCCGCCAGGCCCCTCGCGCGGATGAGCCACCAGTCCCCGCAAGCCACGCAGCAAGATGATGACATAACAGGAGAGTGACACAAGGGAAAGCCAAGAGGAGACGCATAGAAAAATCAGGAACTAAGGTGGCGCAGGCAGTAGGACGCCTCTCTCCGATATCGGAGGTTCCAAGGATCGAATCCCAGTAGACAGGAGGAGAAGGATGATAAGAGAGGGCAGGAAACGGACACACAGAGTTGCCCAGCGAGTGGACATAGAATCAGCAAAAATGGTGGCGGGGGGGGGCTGGTAAAAATGGATAAAAGTAAATTAAAAAATTAATAAATCCTTAAAAAAATGTATGGGGGAGAAGATATGGACTATAGTTAGTAGTAATACTTTGACAATACTCTTTCATGATTTGTTAACAGATGTTTCACAACAATGCGGGGTGTTTGTCAGGGGGTGATGTGTGGAAGTCCTGCATGATGTTATGCATATTTGTTTTGTAAGTTCACAATGTTTACTGAACACTTACAGTTTATGTATGTTCATGTATGAATGATATACTTCAATAAATTGTTTTTTTTTTAAAAAGTACTACATATTATTTGACTCCATCTATGCAAACTGTAAATACAAATAAATTACAGAGCTGAAACTAGATTAGCAGTTATGTGTGGCAGGGGAACGAGAGAGAGATTGAGAGGTGACTACTAAGGTGTAGGGTTTTTTTGTGTTCATTTGCTTTTGTTTGTTTTTTCCTTTTCTTGGAGTAATGAAAATGTTCTAGTATTGATTGAAGTGATGAATGCACAACTCTGTGATTAACCAAATGCCATGGATTGTATACTTTAAATGAATTGTATGATTTATGAATATGTTTCAATAAAATTGATTTACAAAAAGAGAAAAAATATAAAACCAACCTTCTTAATCTTTTCATTTGAAAAGATGAATGGAAATAGAAAGGGGCCATCAGATGCATTGAAAGTTGGACAGTTCTAAAGAAAGCAGTACAAATCTCTTATAATGAAAGTGTTTCAGATCCTTCAGAAATTAGCTCATGTATTAGCTCAAATATATTAAAATTAGTTTTCTTTACTGTTAGCTACAAATAATTGTCTCAGTAATTTAAAAAAAAACATGAAAACCATAGAAGCATTTTTGCACATTTAATAATAGAGATAATGAATTCCATCATATGAATCATGAAATGTTAGGCATCATTAATGCTTAGAATATGGAACCAAGTGCTATAATTATGTCTTTCAAAATTCCATCTCCTAACAAAAAAGCCACCTCAGACAACCCAAAATCACTTCCAGAAAATTCAGCAACCTTAAATATGTTTGGCTTCTCATGAAGAAATCAGCCACAGCAATTTTAATCCTTAATAGAAACGTCATATATATCTTTCATCTTTTTCTTTTGAAAGAATCCACCATTTACGTTTGTTTAAAAATTAGTTGAATAAATTTTTTTGTATTTTTTGTTATAAATTATTAATGGAGTTTCTGAAAAGTAATAAAATTTTTATTTTAAAGATTCTGACAATGGAGATATTAATTATGATTACGTTCATGAGTTGTCATTGGAAATGAAGCGTCAGAAGATTCAGAGGGAATTAATGAAACTTGAGCAAGAAAACATGGAGAAAAGAGAAGAAATTATCATTAAAAAAGAGGTAATACTATTTATTGAAATATATGTGTTAGGAATTGACATCAGTATGGATATTGTTGAGAACTCTACATCTTAAGTTGTATTCGGTAGTTTAATACATTAATCAACTTAGTGTGTATCAGCCACTTCATATGTTAATCATCTAATCTTCACATCAGTCTATAGATAAATAGAAAATATTTCTGCTCTTGAACAGGTGAACAAAAAACTGATCCTTTGTTGGCTCGAATTACCAGTAAAGTTAAATGGAATTTGACTCTTGGTATGTCTGTTTAAGGTCGATGTTTTTTCTAGAATACTGTGTTTCTTTTCTGAAGTGTAGAAATACAATTCATTTGAATATATTTTGCTCTTTTTCTGAGGGGATTTTGAAATTTTATAATTTTAGTTTGCTTTATTTTATTAGTGTTATGTTAGGGAAGTTAATTAGCGTATTGATTATGAGCTTGGATTCTGGAGCCAGACTAGCATCAATAGATGGTGGCTATAATGGTACCTAATGTTTAATCTGAAGTTTGGTATGATTTGAAAAATATGTGCTTCATTGTCTAATTATAACAAGCATGATTAGAGTACTTTCTGAATTGATTTGCTGATTTTTTTTTTAAAAGGTGTCACCAGAAATGGTTAGATCAAAATTGTCTCCATCACCTTCTCTAAGGAAGTCTAGCAAATCCCCGAAGCGAAAATCAAGCCCGAAGTCGTCATCTTCAGCTAGCAAGAAAGATAGGAAGACAACTGTGGTATCTTCTCCCCTGTTAGAGCAGCAGAGGTCAGTAGGATGATAAATAGTGCCAGAAAGAAATATTTTTTTTCTGAAGTGATATTAAAAAGAGTTACTTAGTTGATTATAAAAGGGTACTTTTAGTACAGTTAGTATTTAATGTAAACTTTTTGGCTATTGTGAGTAATGCTGCTCTTGAACAATGGTGTACAAGAATCTGTTTGAGTCCCTCTTTTCATTTCTTTTGGGTATATACCTAGGAGAGGAATCTCTGGGTTATATGGTAATGCTGTATTGAACTTTTTGAGAAACCACCAAACTGTTTCCACAGCATCTGCACCATTTTACATCCCCACCAACAATGCAGGAGGGTCCACATTTTACCACATCATTGCCAGCACTTCTTTTCTTTCCCGCCATCCTACTGAATGTGAGGTGGTACCTCATTGTAGTTTTGATTTGCATTTCCCTAATGGCTAATAATGTTGAGTATCTTTTTATGTACTTACTGACCATTTGTGTATCTTCTTTGGAGAAATGTCTATTCAGGTCCTTTGGCCATTTTTTAATTAGTTTATCTCTTTGTTGTTGAGTTGCAACTATTTTCTCCCATTCTGCAAGTTGTCTCACTTTATTGAGTGTTATTGGTTACTGGTATACAAAATAGTAAAGGGCAATAATTGAAAGGATTGCTGCCTTTAATGAAAAAATGTGCTTTGTTTAATATTACTCAGCCGTAAAAATGAAGTACTGATAACGTGGTACATTGTAGATGGACCTGCGAAACATTATTCTAAGTGAAAGAAGCCAGACCAAAAAAGGTCACATATTATATGATTCCATTTATAAGTAATATCTAAAATAAGGAAATCATATAAACAGAAAACAAATTGGTTGTTTCCAGGGGCTGGGGGAGAAAAGGGAATAGGCTGTAGCTGCTTAATGGGTATGGGATTTCTTTTTGAGATAATAAAAATGTTTTTGAACTGGATAGAGATAGATGGTTTTGGTACAACATTGTGAATGCACTAAATGCTACTGAATTGTTCACTTTAAAATGATTAATTTTATGTTATGTGAGTTTTCACCTCCTTAAAAAATATTTTTTGAAAAAGTTCTATGTTAAAATGAAAAAGAAAAAATCCATTTGATCTTCCAAACATATTTGAACCTCTAATGATAGCTTTGTGTTACCTTCAGGAGTTCAAAAAGCAACCAAAGTAAAAAGAAAGGACCTCGTACTCCTAGTCCACCCCCACCCATACAGGAAGATA
>JAQZBX010007102.1:12129-51504 GCA_029593785.1 Cabassous unicinctus
TTTTTAAGACTACATGTAATGTGTATTTAATTATTCCCATATTAGGCCATAGATAATTCAATAAACTATTATATAAATGGAATTCAGAGCGCTAGACAGTGAAAGAGCTGGGACCCTTTTGAAAATGTTTATTCTGAAATTTAATGATTTGAAGGGATCCTTTCCCTTGTTCATTTTTTATTAGTTCTCAAATTTATTCTTTCATGAAATTAATATTTCCTCAAGAAAAATATAAATCTTTAGAGGGTTCTCAAGCTCTTCTGCTTGAGTTACAGTATAATGGAAAGTGCACAAGCCATAAAGTTACGCAAATAGGAGCTTGTATCCTGGCTGTGCCAGTTCCTTGATGTGAGTAAGTAACATCACATCAAGTTATGCATTAGCATGGTCCCCTTGTTTCAATTGATGAAGCAATAATATAATTGTATTATTTATTATAGGCCATGGTTTATATTAGGGTTTACTCTTTGTGTTATACTATTCTTTGGGATTTTTAAAATAGTCTGTTAACAAATATATACCCTAAAAAATGAAGTAATGTAATTTTAAAATACAAACCTTAAAATTATTGCTGAATATATAGTAATTTTTGTAACATTTTTCCATTCTTTGGATATTAACACAAATAATTGTGAAGGGTTATGCCTTTTAATATTAAAATGGAACTTTTGTACTCACATTGGAAATTGCTTGACTGAGGCATTGTCTTTTTTCTGCATTTAATTAAGCCCAGTTTAGAGACCTAAAAAGTGCCTTGATATGAACGTTAATTTAGACTAGAGATATGATATTTAAACACTTAAAGAGATTTGTAATATGGCTGACCATAATTATACAATATACTAAGCTCATGATTGACATGTTAAAAATGAAATTGTTTCTTAAATATCAAAATAACATTCAAATTGAAAAAAATTAACCTTTCATATTTAGACCAATGACCAAGGCTTGAGCTTTCAGTTGTCAGTGTGATATTGGCAAAATTTGTGGTGCTCAGGAGAGAAACTCTTGTTTTGCAGCCAATATCAGAGAATGTTTTTTATGGCCCTGAAAATTATATTTTTTGCCTTTGTCCAACATGCTTTGTGGAATTAGAGACTTGAAAGGAAAGTTATTCTCAAGTACCTTTAGAGAGGGATTTTCAGTAACAGGAGGTAGTTGGGAAGTTTAATCTTGTTCCAATAATTGGTTCAGTCAGCAGTGCATAATGTGGTAAATGGTATCCAAAAATTCAGTTCAGTAAAAATGTAGGTCTGTGTTATAGTGAGATAAATGAAATGACTGAGACAAGACTGGTGTTCCCAGCAGCCTACTGCAGCATCAAAATCCATCCCAATCTGGCTGTGTTTTGGTGATGCTCTGGTGGTCTGGTCCTTGCCTTCATATCCTTACCATTCCACCACATCCCAGCAGAAATTAAGAGCTTTAACTTGCTCTGCCAGGCAGAAGATAGGAGATACTATCTGTGTAACACACATTATGCTGGTGTGTGTTGCATTATTTAAATGGGAAATTATTTTGGATTTGAATAGCATTAAAGGGTATGTTTATTTAAGGGTTTTCTTAATTTTCTTCATTCTTAAACTGAGACTTTTTTCACTCGTACATAAATACAAAAATGAAATCTGACCAAAATAGTAGTGCTCTGGCTTAGATTTACATATATTATCTAGAACTTCTATTGTTTTGTTTGAATCAAATCTGTTTTACAAGCACTATTGTATATTTATGGAGGTCTTTCAAAAAATTTCCATAGGCATAAATGTTCTCCCAGTCTGTAGATCATTCCATTAGAAGTTATTCCCCTTCCAGGGAATATTTGCCCCTTGCTGCAAAGGGACAGTGAGCTACCAGGCCACAAACAAATCATCACACAGCAACATTTTCTTTCTCCATCTTACAGATTTATTTGGACAAGTAAGATCTTGCTAGATTTTGCATGACACCTCTCTGCCTAAAATTTTCCAGTGATCTCCCTCAGGCTTAGAATAAAATCCAAAGATTTACCGTGCCATCTGGCCTCTGCCTCCTCTCTGACCATGTCTTGGACAGCTCTTCCGCTCACTGATAACTGTAGCTACACTTGTCTTCTTTCTGTTCTCACGTAATACAATGCTCCTGCTTCCTTTGTGCTTGCTGACCAAAGCTCTTCCTTCTGATCATTCAGGTCTTGGCTCAGATAGCATCAACTCCTCAGCAGAGGCCCTTCACCAAGCAACCTAAAGTAGCCCACCTGACAGAATTTCTTTTTTTTTTTTAATTTTTGAACGAAGAGGTTGTATTTTATTACCCTGTTTTATAGACTGTGTTACATGAGCTGAAATTGCCTCTCTTTGTTGTTGTTTCACACTCTAGACAATATCTATTAATCTACACAGACTGATTTTCAATTCTAGCCTACCTCTTATTAGCTGTGAAATCCCTCTGTTTCAGTCATCTCATAAAGTTGTGGTTATAAAGATTATAAATGGGTTTTATTTTTCTTACTCTAATTATATATACGAAAGAAATTATAATTATTATTTTTTCACTAAGTACCATATAGATATCCCCAAATCTCCTCCAGTATACCTTGATACTGAGCAAATATTACTATGTTTTCTTTGCCCTGATCTGAAAAGGTTTGGAAAGTACTGATTTAGGAGGTGACCATCAGTACTTTTGATTGTGAAAGAATTCAGTGGAGGAAAGGGGGATTTTTGACATTCATTCATTTATTAAATCATTAAATACATACTTATTTAGCACTTGCTGTGTGCCAGGCATAGTTCAAGTTACTAGGCATACATCAGAGAACAAAACAAAAAATGTTTACTCTCATGGGTTTTATAGTCTAAATAGGGTAGGTAGGGCAGCAAAAACATACATAGGCAATGTGGTTAAGTGTGAAAAATGAAACTAAAGCAGGTAAGAAGTAAGAGACTGATATCTGGGGTGTTATTTGATTCAGGCCAATGGGCAGAGAGGCATAAGCAGTGACTGGAATGAAAGAAGGAGTGTGCAGAGGGAGCAGAAAGTTCTCAGGCCCTGAGGTAGGATTTTCTCAGTGGTTCAGGGAACAGCAAGGCGACCATGGTAGCTAAAGCTGAGGGAACAAGTAGGATGTGCAGGAGATCTAAGCAGACAGATGGAGTTAGGGAAATTTGTAATAAGGCCCTAAAGAGTAGGTGAAGCCAGACTGGCCATCCATTGCCTTAGGCCTTAGTCTCTACATGGAGCTTTTTACACCATCTCCTAATTAGGCCCTTTGAGCCACTTAGTAATTCATACAACCACATTTGCCTGGGTGACTGCCACATTCCTAGTGGTTCCCCAGAGATCTGTGCTAGAGAGTGAAATTCCCCACCTAGAGGTCCTCCATGATATGGAGCCATTTGTGAGACACTAATAGGTCATTTGCAATTGCCAACCAAATTAAAAACAAAAACAGATTAAATAAGTTAACATATCTAAAGTACTTAAAACAATGTGTACATAATTGAAATATATGGAACTGCTATTGTTATTAGTATCATTATTATTATTAGGGTCATGATTTTGTCTGTCTTTTTTACCTTTTTCCTTGGTGTCATAAGTAATGCTTGGGGCATAGTAGGTGCTCATTTAATATCTGTTGAGTGAATTAAAATTGCATATTATTTAATAGGAGTAAATTTCTTATGTAAAATAATAGACCCTAAGTATTTCTACATGTCAGATGTCTATCACATTGTATTGAATTTTTACCACTGCCAAGTAGAGTTGATTATGATAGTACCCATAGTCCTTTAAAAAAAATAAAAGGATACTCTTGTATAATAATTTTAAAGGTTAAACTGTGAATATTAGTTACATTATATAAGCATATTTTCATATTTGAGAAATAGAAACAATTATGAAAAACTGGTATTACTATTTTTAAGAAAGTCTAGGTAAACAGGGTTTCAGGTGAAATTACTTGCATCAGGAGTCAGGTATTTTTCTTTTTAAATTTCTTAGACTTTTCACATTTTTCCCCCAAGTGAAATACACCCTGAATATTCTCATCTCACATCATGGCCTAATTATAGGAGCATTGAAAGGTTTTTGGTTGGAGTCTTGTCAGATTAACTTTTTCTGTGTGCTATGAAGCACAGTGCTTCTGTCAACAGTGTACAGATTTGTGTTTTAAGGTACAGGGCTTTCTCTTCAGGCAGTAAACTTTCCTATTTTCTTTATTTGAATTTCAAACTTTCCTCCTCAGATAAGAAACCTACCAATTCTAGAATGTAAGAATAGTTAATCTGAAATTACTTCTATTCTTAGTTGAAATGTATTTAAAAATAGTCTGTAACCAAAGTAGTAATAATTTTGGTCAGATTTCAAGACAATTTTATTACTTAGAGGTCCTGTCTTTTATATATCAGCATAGGCATTGGTCCAGTTAGGCATGTATCATCCATGATCTGACTCATCTTGTTTTGTAATTGGCTCCTTTTCAATATTCTTCAACAGATTTTAAAGGAATAGTAACAGAGAGGGAAATGTAAAGGTGTCTCAATTAACTCTGCAGTTTTCTTAAACATGGTTAACATGCTGATAGCACACCGGTTCTCTAGGCACAAATATGACAGCTTGCTTAGTCTAAGTTCCAACTGAAGTTTTTTCTTTCAGGCTGTGTATGCCAAATTTGAGTAGCAACATGATTGGGATATAAAATGTTTATTTGAAAGATATAGTATGTGTAGACTATTTTTCTTAAGTTCTGTGAAATAATCAGTAAAGGTTTTTGTAGACATTCTGAAATGATTTTGAGTATACCCCAGAAATAAAATCAAAATTAACTTAAAAACCAGTTCAGTGGAGAGCTGCCTTCTTTATTTTATCAATTTAGATAGATTATGTCACCCTCACCATTTCAGATCAGAACCTGATGAAATCAAAATTGAAAAGCACCAAAAGACAGTAATTCCAATTCTCAAACTTACAATGATTTTTCTGTCATCAGTAGGATGTATTTGAAGGGCCATTGATAATAAATTGGTTTCCAAATTTGGGTAAAATACATTGGGCATTTCCACTTGTATCTGTATGTAAATAAATTTGTATTTAGAGTCAGTTAAGTTATAGTGGCTTGATTGCTTTTTTAATTATGGTACAGGAATACAAAATTTTATTAAGCATAAAGGTTCAGTAGAATCATAGATAACTAAGATATTTTAGATGAATATGATGTGTTTTTTGTTTTTCTTGCTTATTTCCATGTTCTGCAAAAGTCTTTCCTCAATCTTTTGACTTAGAATGTATGTCTAGGGCATCATTTATAAACAACATAATTTAGGGCAGTGGTTCTCAAATGGGGGTGATTTTGCCACCCAAGATACATTTGACAATGTCTAGAGTCATTTTTATTGTTGTGACTTACAGGGAGAAGAGGTGACACTACTGGCATCTAGTTGGGTAGAGCCCAGGGATGCTACTAAACATCCTGCAATGCACAGGACCACTTCCCAGAGCAGTTTTCTGGTACAAAAATGTCCACAGTGCCGAGGTTGAGAAACCCTGGTTTAGGACTAATAATGATCTTGCTACCTTTGTGAATATTAAAAAATATTTATCATAGGCACTGAAGGGAATTCTAAAACACTTGACTAGAAATTTAGAATTTTTTTGAGTTAAAAGCAATATTTTATTTGAATACCCCAGAAATAAACCCAAAATGATTGGTTTGAGGACTGTGATACTCATCTGGGTACATGTTACCTAGAACATTATTTTTTAAAATATTGATTCTGTTCCTTTTTAGTTATTGCACAAAATTTGTGTACTCTAGCTCTCCAACATATACACATTATGCATATTCAGTATAGACAGGCCCAGGGTATAGTCGTCTCTAGGAGTGATTCAGGTGTGCTTCTTGGGGTCAGAAGTTGTTTTTCTGGAATAAGATTTGAAGAGGTTAGAGGAGGCTTTAGTTAAACTAAGAATTATTTATGAACTTCATCTCAGTTTGTGCTGCCCAAGAGTGAAGTCAGGTTATTTATGATAAAGACAGTATATACCTTGTTGTCCTTTCCTTAACCTCAGCATTCTTTCCCCATTCTAAATGCCAACCCAAGCAGCACAAACTTTGCTTGGCTTAGCTGGTGATAGCTTTCCCTTTTCCCCATTGCCTTGACTTATAGGCACTCTTACAGCTACTTTGTATCTAGATCTCATTAGTGTGTTTGCTCTTTACGTGTTTGTGGGTCCCCCCCTCCAAGTATCTGTTCACACTCTCAGAGATTGCCTCTGACAAGAGTGAATCCCTTGCTTGGAGTCAGGGGAAGTGGGCTGTGCTCAGTGGAAAAGCTGCCTGGAATAGCAGTGTGCCTTGAAGTCAAACCTTGGGAGAAAGGCAGTGCAGATCTCAACTAAACTGTGGCCTCAAACTGACTTAAAAATCAACCACATATTTAACAACCAATACTAATAATTGTATGGCATTGTGAATTAAAAATTCATCCTGGATTTATTATCCATGTTTTTGGCTTTCATTTTTATGTTCAGTTTTTCATTTGTAAAGATTTTTCCTTTGGCTAGGAAGGAAGACTGCTAACCCCTTTGGTGTTTGTCCCCTTGTAGGTCCACTTCTCCAGCAGGGCAGCATCACTCTCCTATATCTTCAAGACATCACTCGTCTTCCTCACAATCAGGATCATCGATTCAAAGACATTCTCCTTCTCCTCGTCGGAAAAGAACTCCTTCACCATCTTACCAGCGGACAGTAACTCCACCTTTGCGACGCTCTGCTTCTCCTTATCCCACACATTCTTTATCTTCTCCTCAAAGAAAGCAAAGTCCTCCAAGACATCGCTCTCCAATGCGAGAGAAAGGGAGACATGATCACGAACGAACCTCACAGTCTCATGATCGGCGCCATGAAAGGAGGGAAGGTATGCATTGTACTTGATCTTGATTTTTTAAAATTCTTTTATTTAAACAGTTATTTTCTTCATTAAAACATTGGACATCCAGGTTTATTGTTAGAATGAGGGAGAAAGGAGGAATGTGCTATATTAAGTCTCCTGCAACACACAGGCTAGAGTTCTTGTGAGCAATAGGAGATGCTTAGCAGCACAAGAATATAAGCTATTCAGTATATACAAGTGGGCATTTACAGGGTATATTAACTTTCTTTAGTCAAGATATTGTACTGAGTACCCTTGTGTTCTACAAATATGGGTCCATCTGATTCTTGGAGCATCTCTCTCAATTGCTTAATTTCCATGAAAAAGGAGGTAAAAGAAAGAAAAGGAGGAAATCAGGGAGCAGAGTTTGAAATTCACATCTGAAGTGTTTTGATAAAAGGGTAAGGGCCAGTGGAAACTTTCAGAAGGTCAGTGCAAGTTAAGTAAGCACATTTCTAGGTTTACTACATATTAAGGAAGTAATAAGCAAAACAGTTTTCCAATCTAGATGCTTGAGAATTAAGTTACTTGGGATTTGCTATTCCTTTTTCAAGCTGAGAAGCTATTTATCTGGCAGTACAGTGTGATAGCTCTCATCTCTTTCTTTACTTCTTGCCCAAGCTCCTTGTCCCTGTTTATATAACTTAACAAGTCTTTTTCCTAACTTCTTCTGAATTAACTTTTTTGTTTTTGAGGTACTGGGGCTGGGGATTGAGCTCGGGACCTTGTATGTGGGAAGCTGGCGCTCAACCACTGAGCCACTTCTCCCCTGAGTTGGTTTTTTCATTTGTTTGCTTGTTGTTTGTTTTGAATTAGCTTTTGAACATAGTAAGCACTCAGGAAATACTTGCTTACTAGCCAGATATTTCTGTATATGCATTTAAAAAGCCTCTCTGTGAGTACAGTACAGCAGTCACCTGTGAACCGTCCTACTTATTCTCTTCCTATCAACAATGTAAGCAATAATTAATTAAGTTCTTAAATAGTGGGTGCATCGGTAGGGAACCAGAGAGAGCACTTATTTTGTAGAATTACTCTTGTGTACATGATTTCAGTGCTAGAGCAACACAAGAGTATTGATGGATTATTGGTAAGATGGGAAAATTCCCTTAAACTTGTCTATTTTAGTAAGATATTTAGCAACTATAGTTACCAGGTAATATAATGTGCATTTAGTGAATACTTATTGAATGAAAATGCTTTGCTTTAGCACTTTAAAACACAATTATTAAATATACTAATGAAGGGAAGTAGTATGTAGTTGAGTCTTGTAGGAATGCTTTTATTGTGGTAAGAGAAGCTTATGTTACAGGAAGAATCTTTTTAATAACAAACCATATGTATTTAAGTACTTTCTAAGAAGGTCATTTCTTTAACCTTCCATTTAAGAGATTTAGCTATTGTTTGTTCCTCTATTTAGCTGTCATTTTCTGAAATCAAGATTGGGAGGTAGTGACTAGATGTGTTTGTAAAGACATATGAGGAGATCATTTTTAAAAGTATCTGCAATTAACTGAGCAAATTTTTAGCCACTACTTTTATTGGGGGAGGAGTAGAAGTGATAGATGTGAACAGAAAGGATAGAAGTATGTCTGTTCCTTGCCTGATACTTCTGTCCTTAAATGGCATTGTGGATCTAGGCATATGTATAAGGTAATTAGTGGGGGAATTAGGTTATTGACATTAGATCTAGGATCCCTGAAAAAGTCTGTGGACACAGCCACTGAGGGCAAAGAGAAGAGAAGGTAAATTTACAGTGTCCTAGGCATAAGGCTTGGTACAGTTGTTAAAATAGCCTTTTCAGCATGTCACAATAGTAATTGCTAAAAAAGCAATTCTAGAGTGTAGATGCAGCTCGCAGAGAAATCTGATAAAAAGGACAGGGTTTTTCCTTCAGGGTTCTCTTGTTAATTCTTTGGCTTCAGATAAGATTTATACTATAATCAACTTATACCTATTTTAGGCATATCTATAAAATGGTTTCTAATCTTCATAAATTCCCTTGAGGAATGAGGTATGATTAAGCCATTTAAACTTTGGGCTTCTATTTTTTCATTTCTAAAATGACAGGGTTTTATTAGATAACTGGTGAGGTTCGTTCAGCTTTTTAAAACATGAAGTCATTTCTTTGAAATGTTAGAAAATGAGTTAGGTAGAGAAAGCTTTAGAGACTGGCACACACAGGAACGTTGATAACATTAAACAGCTGAGGAAGAGAGAGGTTGAATAACAGTATCTCTTTGCCAGCCAGCTTACTAACTATAGCCATTCTCAGGTGCTTAAGTACTTTTTTGTAGTTTTGAGCTGATGATGTGGGATCTAGTCTAGTTTAATATTAATATGTGGTAGAAGTGGTGAAAGTTACGTGGGCCTTTGGATCTAAAAGTGGTTTCTGAAGACTAAAATCCATCAGTGATATGAGATCTGATTGTTTTACTTGTTTAGAATCTGTAAGTTTGGGTAGTGTTGGGGTGGCAGTGATCACGTTCAAAGTTCATTCATTTAAGAACGTAGTTACCCAAGTGTTAATGAAATTATCTTTGGACTTTTGGAAGCTCCATATTAAATATATTCTCTTGTTTCCTGAAATTTTGTAAAAGGATTTACAGTTGCTTTCCAAAATTGTGTTATAGACACTAGAGGCAAAAGGGATAGAGAAAAGGACGTGAGAGAAGAACGAGAGTATGAACAGGATCAGAGTTCTAGAGACCACAGAGAGGACAGAGAACCTCGAGATGGCCGGGATCGGAGAGATGCCAGAGATACTAGAGACCGAAGGGAACTACGAGACTCCAGAGATATTCGGGACTCCCGGGAAATGAGGGATTACAGCAGAGACAACAAAGATAGCCGCGATCCCAGAGAGTCCCGTTCCACTCGTGACGCCCACGACTACAGAGAGCGTGACAGTCGAGATCCTCACCGTAAGGAGGACCCCTATCAGGAAGAGTCCCGGAGTTACGGCAGAAACCATTTGCGAGAAGAAAGTTCTCGTACTGAAATAAGGAATGATTCCAGAAATGAGTCTCGAAGTGAAATTCGGAATGACCGCATGGGCAGAAGTAGGGGGAGAGGTCCAGAGTTACCTGAAAAGGGTAAGGTTCCTAACTAGCCAATGAACTGTTATCTTGTACATTCATATAGGAATGTTTAAATGCCCAAGATTTCTCTTCTAATACATTATTTTTTACATTCATTGTCTTGCCAGAGTGATTTTTTAATTAATTAAATTTGTGATCTTCCCTATAGATTCTGAATAGGAATTACTAGCTAAAGTTAGCAAAGGATAAATGAGACTTGACCCACTGGTTGCATTATAAACCTTTCATGTCTACCATCATGATTAATTGAGAACACTAAGAAAATTGCTATCAGGAGTAAAAGTAGACTCAAAATGAGGTAATTTCCAATAAACAGGTATTGGATCATTAAACGATCATTACAATTAAGTGAGATTAAGATGGTGGGCTTTCAGAAACGAGTGCTTTCAGAAATGACTGATCTGTGTTTTCTTCAGTACTTGTACTTGCTTCAAACCATTATTTATCACTATTTTGAGCCATTTTTCTCATCTTCCCCTAAAAAGCATTTGTCACCACCTAATAGCTGCTTACTTAAATGTAATTGTCTCCAAACTGCTGAGACCTATTTAATTATCTTTGGCCTTCCCCTTTCCCCCCACCAAACCCTGCTGCAGAGCTTTATCACTCTTTTTCTTTCCATTGGTCTGTTAGTCTATCCCTGGTCAGTATTACAGTTTAGTGTTGAAGGTCTCTCATCTTCTTAGATGTCTTGGCTTCTCTTGGCCCTTTGCTTCTTCATCCAAATTTCAAAAATCAGTGTTTCTTATTTCATGAAAAACTCTACTGGGTTTTGATTTCAAATGTCTTACATTTATCTTTATAACTCTTTCCATTGAGGTCTTGTATATTTCTTCCTGGGTGCCTTATATTTTTGTTGCCATTGTAAATGGTACTTTAATTTATTTTCTGTTATTTTTGAATATTGTATTCAAATGGTTCAAAATTTCAAAGGTACAAAATACAAAAGGAATATAGTGAAAAGCCTTCCTTCTATTGCTGACCTGGTTTCCTTTTTCTAGAAATATCTATTGTTGCCCAATTTATATGTATCCTTCCAAAAGTATTCTATAAAGGAGGAAAAAAAACCCACAAAAACTATTCTCTTCTATACTCAGATGTTTTCACTGAACAAAATATTTTGGAGATCATTCCATATCAGTAAATTAGGTGAACAGCTACCTCCTTCTTTTGGTCCATAGAGGCCATGATAGATACATATGCCATGAAGTTAGCAAGACCTACATTGAAGAATGCATAAGTGTGCCCCAGTCTTTCTGTTTTTTGAACAGTGCTTCAGTGAATAAACATGTACATGTGTCACTATATGCTAGCTTTTAAAACATTATATCTTCTAATGCTCATTGCTGATATATGGCGATGGTAATTGGTGTTTGTATATTAATCTTATGTTTGTTATGTTGCTGTATTTTCTTAAGAGGTCTAATTTGTAGATCCTGTTATTAAACAGTAATGTCTAGGAATAGACTTATTTGTCTCTTCCTTTCTGATTATTATTTAATTGCTTTTGGTAACCTGCTGAGCAGCACGTTCAATACAATGTTGACAATAAGCAATAAAATGAGCTCCTTTGTTTTGTTTCAGATTTTAAAGAATCATTGCTGGCATTTCACTATTAAGTATGGTGTTTGTGGAGTTATAGTATATGCTTTTTATTGTGTTAAGAATGTCTCCTAATTTTCACAACATAGCCAACATTGTTTGCTTTTTCTGTATCTTGAAAAGATCATATAGTTTTTTAAATTACTTATGTTAATATATTTTTAAAATTTATAACTATCCTTGCATTCCTCAGATAAATATAGTTTTTGTCATTTTTTTTTTAAGTTCTAGAATAGATTTGTCAAAATTCAGTTTTGGATTTAGCATTTATTGAGATTTGCATATAACCCCCACTTACGGTTGTAAACGTTTAGTAATCACCTCTTCAGGAAAAAAGTCATGATTTTTTTGCTTATGCTAATTCCTTGGTATTACTATTCCATTGTAGCAGATTTTAAGCTATTAATGTGATATCATTGAATGTGGAAGAAGGGAAAGAGATATATAAAGTCAGTTCTCATGAGCCAGTGTGAGCCAGTTCTGTTATACCACTGCATAATTTTTTTCGTTTTTTTATGTTGTCCTTGGTTGGTTTGGGTATCAAAGCTATACTAGCCATATAAAATATGTTAGGAAGTTTTGCCTCTTTTTTTTTCTCTTCTCTAGAACAATGTATATATGATTGGTTATCTGTTCTTTGTAAGTTTGGTAATATTTGTTAAGCCTAGTGGGTTTCTCATTTTTCTGATGGTTATTGGTTTTACTTCAGATTGAGTTTCTTTAATAGTTATAGATTTGTTTAGATTTTCTACTTCCTCTTGGAGCAGTTCTTATAAGTTACCTTTTTACAGGAAATAAGTTTTTTAATTTTTTATACAAAGATGTTTCTAAATTACTTTTTAAAAATCTGTTTTATCTGTAGTTACATTTGCTCATTTTTTTTCTTGATCAGTCTTGCCCTTCTTTGACTCAGGAGTTACATAGAAATGGGATTTTTTAAAATTTCCAAACATGATTATATTTATAAGTCCCTTCCACACATGTTAATTTAATTGTTATCAGAGAATAGTCAGTCTGAAGTCAGTTCTTTGGTCTTTGAATTTGTTTAGACTTACTCTGTGGCTCAGTAGTCAGTTTTTATAAGTATTTTGCATATGCTTGAAAATGATGTCTTTGTAATCATTGGATGCAAATTATATCTCTAAGATCAAGTTTGTTAGCTATACTTTCAAATCTTCTACATTTAGTAATTTTTTGTTCTATCTTTACAGAGGGTGAGTTATATCTTCCATTATGATTGTGGATTTGGCAATTTCCTTTATTTTTACAGAGTGATCCTTTTATCCCTAACAGTGCTTTTTTGTTTTAAAGGTTATTTTGCTAATGGCATCTTTCTGTTGGTTAGCATTGATTTGATTATCTTTTTCCAGCCTTTCAACTTTTCTAAATCCTTTTGTTTTAAATGTTACTCTGAAGAGTATATAGTTATTAGGCATATGTTGAATCTTCTTATTGTATCTTCCTTGATATTTAACTTTCCTTTCAAAGTTTTTATCTCTCTGTTTTTCTTTCTGGGTAGTTTCATCAGACTTCTGGTTTACTAATTTCCTCTTAGCTGCATCTCATCTTGTGTATAACATTTTCATTCCTACATGTTATATGTCACTTTTTTGTAGTCCTTGAAAAACATTTTAAATTTCTTATTTCAGTTCTTTAATTATTAAAATATTCTTTACAGATATGTTAATTATTATACTCTGTTACATTATTTGGAATTAAGCTATAATTCTTCTAGGCCTCAAATCCTGTTATGGGTGAGTTGTATGATTTTAGTGAGGTGGCGGTTCTGGGGGAAGTGACATCTTATTCTTGTTTTAGGTGGGGTGGTTTCTCATATGTTTTTTAGATTTGGAGTGACCTTACCTTCATCATACTTTTATCTGTGGTGGTCTGTGAGGTTGAGGGCATGGCTCTCCAGGGTTTTTGCCTTTGTTTTTGCCAGATTTTCATAGCCCCCAGTACTGCTTCTCTTCTCTTCTGCCCCTCCCACCCCCCAAATTTTTTACCTTACTTATTTTGAAGTAGGAGGGTGTATTAGTCAGGGTTCAGCAGGAGATATCTGTCAATAATATGAGATTTTATAAGAGTCTCTCACGTGACCGTGGGAATGCACAAGTCCAGGTTCTGCAGGCAGGCTGCAAACCAGGGGCTCGGATGAAAGTCCAATGAAAGGTCCTTGATGAGTTTCTGGGAGAAGTTGGCTGTCCAAAGACAAGCTGGGAAATTCTCTCTGAATATTGAAATCGCTTCCCCTTTTAAGGCATTCAACTGAATGGATAAAAGTGTCACCCATTGCTGATGCAATCTCCCTGATTGATGCGGATGTAATCAGCCATCCATGCAGTAAACTCACTGGTGATCGAAGTCCATAAATGCTCTTGTATTATAATTAGCCCAGTGCTTGCTGGACCTAACACCTAGACACAATTACCTAGCGAGTTGACACATTAGCCTAACCATCACAGAGGGTGCAATGAAATGTCCAGGGAAGTCCCTTGCACTCTTTCCCCAGCACCCCCCAATATTGATATCTTATACAACTATAGTACATTATCAAAATCAAGAAATTGACATTGGTATAATCCATAGAATTTTTCAGGTTTCACCAGTTATACATGCACTTGTGTGTGTGTGCAGTTTTATCACATGTGTAGCCTTGTGTTACCATCACAATCAAGATTCTCAATTGTACTATCACCACAAGACTCCCTTGTGTTACCTCTTTATACCCACACTCATCCCCTCCCTCATTCCTGGCCACTGGCAACCACTAATATGAATTTCATCTTTAAAATTCTGTTATTTCATGTATGTTACATAAATGGAATCTTGCTTTGTATCCTGTTGAGATTGACTTTTTTCACGCCATATAATTTCTTTGAAGTTCTTCCAAGTTGTTACATGTATCAATAGTTCATTCTCTTTTTTTATTGCTAGGTAGTATTCCATTGTATGGATGTACCAGAGTTTGTTTACTCTGTCACCCAGTGAAGGACATTCGAGTAGTTTCCAGTTTGAGGGCAATTATGAATAAAGTTGTGAATTATGAATGTTACTGTGAACATTTTACCTCCCACTCTTTTCATAAAAATTTTCACACACCACTTAATGTCTTGCCCAAAAACCTTGGTTCTATATTGTATATTTTCACTTTAGACTGTAATCAAAACAATAATATTTATCTCTATTTATCATTATTTTCACAATATTTCTGTGAATTAGAAATGAAACCGTTTTTTTTGTTTTGTTTGCTGGGTTGATTGAAATAAGTATCTTTGCTTTATGGTCCTATTATATGGTTTAAAAAAAAAAAAACTGGGCATAGCTTACCCAAGTTAGTCATTAAACAACTTGGGTGTTCTGATCCAACATTTGATATTCTTTTCAACGGTAAATTACCATACTTTGGAATATAGTTGGTTAAAAAAATAAGAAATGCTTTTTATATATATAGGGTGTGTGGTTTTTTTTCGGGGAGGAAGCTTGTAGCTGGTGAAACTTGTCAAATGAAGTGTCTGTGTTAAACATTTGTGTGAATATCCTTGTTTAGGAAGTCGAGGCACAAGAGGTTCTCAGATTGATAGTCACAGTAGCAGTGGCAACTACCACGACAGCTGGGAAGCTCGAGGTAGCTACCCAGAAAGAGACAGCAGAGACCAAGCCAGGGATTCTTCCTTTGAGAGAAGACATGGAGAGAGAGACCGTCGTGACAACAGAGAGAGAGGTTAGTCAAATGGAGGAGGTTGGATTTTAAAACGGTTGTCAGTTTACTTTTTAATATGAAGTATATTTTAAGACCGTTGCTTAATAACTATTCATATAATCTTCCTCCCCTTTTCCTTATTACTTAACTCAGGAGGGATTCTGTATAGAGCTAGCTACCAGTACCTGTTTATTGGCAACAGAGTGCTAGAACTGGTGCTC
Source organism: Cabassous unicinctus (assembly GCA_029593785.1). Taxonomy (NCBI): domain Eukaryota; kingdom Metazoa; phylum Chordata; class Mammalia; order Cingulata; family Chlamyphoridae; genus Cabassous; species Cabassous unicinctus. The sequence goes on from JAQZBX010007102.1 coordinate 27,665, forward strand.
CCTATTGGACATCTTTCACCTTAACTGAATATCTCACAACCCTTTAAAGAATGTAGCTACTTGGCTGCCATCCCTAGCAATGCTGACTTGGAAGATATCTAAACATCCTCATCTGAGTATCCTGGCTGTTCACTCACTCACTGTGATAAATCAAGTCCTGTGTAGACTGCCAGTGGAGCAAGAAAAAATGATGATGATGGACTGGGGATTGTTGGGAGAAACATTTTATTTAATTCTTTCCTGAGAAAATGTAGTATTTACTTTGGCTAGTTTTATACTTCGGTATGTCTTAAGCTAACAATTTTCTGTTACTCTATTTTATAGTCTCTTACAGAAATCAATTTTGAAGTGAGATTATTAAGCAGCATTTAAGACCAGGTTAGAAGTACTTAATTGGGTGAACTTTCATTGTCTGTTCACATTGGGGCCTCTAAACATTTAAAATCTTAGGAAGATCTTCTAACCTTGGCTGGTTACTAAAGGAAACTTCACTGTAATGCTGAGCTTAATATGGTGTGAAACTTGATGGGCCAGGGAATTGAATATTGATACTTCACTATGGACTGAATCAAAGAGGTACTAATGTGTTCCGATATGGGTATTATAGGAGAGCACAGTCTCTAAGCCCACTATGTCCTTTTGGGAGCATAGATGAAATCAGAGGCAGGAGAATTGTTTGGGTTGAGTTCATGAAGATAAGCCTAATGCATTTGGGTTAAAAAATGTGTAGGATTTCCTTAGCTGTAGAAGGACCTGGATTTTAGATGTTCTGTCTTGATACTTGAAATTACTTCTTTTCTAGCTCCTTAATTCACCTTTCTCTACCTCCTTTCTACAAGCTTAACACCATGTCCTGGTAATGCTTTTGTTATTTTTGATATCTCTAACTTTTTTCCCTTTCTAAAATTTTCATATCCTGGCTCAGATTTTTCTTAGGTCTGAATTCAGTAGTAACATTTGGTTTCACCCTTATATTTAGTTCAACTACAATATTTTGAGCTTTTACTAGGTACCACGAACTTTGATAATTCCTTTACATATTAACCTTTATAATATTCCTATGAGTGTAAATATGATAAGATAATCCATATTTCACAGTTCAGGAGATTTAGGCTAAGAGAAAGGAAGTGATTTTTCCAGTGTTACAGAGAGGTAAGTTCCAGAGCTGGAATTCAAACCCATGTCTTCTGAGTGCAAGTCTAGTTCTCTTTCCATTTTACTTCACTGTAACTACTTTAATAAATATCAGTTGTATGATTAAAATAGGAATATACTTCAGAGGTTAATGATATATTCCACAAATATTTATTGAGCACCCATGCCTGTCACTTTGCTAGGTACTTGGAATACAATAGTTCCTGTCCTTGTAGAACTTAATAGAGGAAAAAGAACCCTCCACTCCCCCCACCCCCAAAATGATCAGTGCTATAAAGGAAACAAACAAAAGACCCAGACAGAGAAAGAATAAGATAAGAAAGGACCTCCTTTAGATAAATGCTTATGAAAAAATTTGAGGAGATGACGTTTATGCAGAGATGTAAATGGAAGAGAGCCTAGCTTTGCAAATATTGAGGGTAGAAGCATTCCATGTTGAGGGAAGAGAAAGTTCAAATTCCCTTGGATGGGAAATAGCCTTACTATATTCTAGGAACTGAAAGAAGACCCATATGGTTAGAGTATGATGAGCAACAGAGAGATTGATAGAGGTAGAGAAAAAATATGTGCCCAAGTGTCTCATTCTGGGCTCAGAGGCTTAAATCTTCCTTTTAGTTCATCAGTCTATAATCAGTGTACAAGTAGACAATTTGTGTGATAAATGCTACTACTGGGGAAGCGGGTGTGGCTCAATGGATAGAGCTCCCGTCTACCATATGGGAGGCCCTGGGTTCGCTTCCCGGGGCCTCCTTGTGAGGGCAGGCCAGCCCGCGCGGCACGGTGGGCTGATGCAGCAAGACCTCACAGCAAGGGGGAGATAAGCAGACACAGAAAAAACACACAGCAAATGGACACAGCAAACACAAGCAGCAAGGTGGGGACAAATAAATAAATAAATAAATCTTTAAAAAAAAAAAATGCTACTACTGTCTAAAGTTCTGTGAGAAGACAAAGGAGCAAGTACAATTCTTAGGAAATCCAAGAAAACTCCTTAAAGAGGTCATGTTTGAATTCAGACTTGAAGGATAAATAAGAGTTACCTAGAAGGCCTGATGGAGGGAGAGGGAGCAGCTTGTGCAGACACACAAGACTAAACGAAATACTCGGTTGGAGAAGGCGTATGCTCTAATTGGCGAGGAAGGAAAGAAGCTAGTGAAACAGATTGTTGAGAGACTATAGGCCAGATTGCAAATAAGGGCCTAATAAGTCAGATTAAAAATGTTTAAATTTAATTTCCTTTTCATTGCCTTCAAGATAACTGCTTTTAAGCTATTGGAAGAAATAAGAATTTTCTTCAAAAAAGTATAAGAGAAGAGCCTGGGGAAAGACTGAAGACAAGATACCGAGCAGTTAGGTCTTGTTGATATAGTCATCTAAGAAGAGCAGATTAGGGTCTGAGTAACTTAGACCTGTAGGATGAGAGGAGGAAATAGAATAAGGAAGTATTTTAGAAGTGGAATTGAAGGGACTTGGATGTGAGTTACATGTTTATAACTCGAAGATTTCCAGCTTTTCATGAATGGTTATGTCATTCGTTAAGAAAATATATGAAGAGAAGTACATCTAGTAGAAGACACTTTAGGAGAAAGATAGTCATTAATTAAATGTATATCAATAAGATGAAAACCTTTACGTTTGATTATTTCAAGATTGCTAAGCACCAGTACCCTTAATATTCTAGTGTAAGGTAAGAACTTGATATTGCTGCAACAAATATTGACAGCTGTTTTGTTTGACTATGTTTTCTTCACATAATAGCTACACTTTGATGTGTATATAGTTTGGCCTGAAATTAGAGGTGTGACTTACAAGGGAAATGTTTTTTTTCCTTCAGCTCCTATGTTCTACACCTCCTGCTGCCCCTTTCCTTTGCCACCAGTGTTCTCAGGTCCTGCTGGGGGCACAGAGAAGATCAGAGGTGAAGGGTGGAGAGGGCAGAAAGTGGGGTTGGAGCAGTGGGCTTGAGGTAGGGTAGGGAGCAAGCAGAGAAAGGTGAGAGGGGAGTCAGAGGGAGTGGGAGCAGAAAACATAGTCAATAGAGGGCAACAAAAATCACCTTTAAGAAAATAATATTTTCAAGATGTAAGGTTGATTGTTCTTTGGATGATTAAATTAAAAGTAAACATAGTATGCAATTTATGATTCATTGCCAGCGTGACCCAATACACAGAAAATTTAAGATTTGCCATGCTGTCTTACCAATGGGTTATCTTTGGAATTAATCACTGACAAAACTTGATTTTCATTGTAGATCAAAGACCAAGCTCACCAATTCGACATCAGGGAAGGAATGACGAGCTTGAGCGTGATGAAAGAAGAGAGGAACGAAGAGTAGACAGAGTGGATGATAGAAGAGATGAAAGGGCTAGAGATCGAGATCGGGAACGAGAACGAGACAGGGAGCGGGAGAGAGAGAGGGAACGTGAACGGGATCGAGAAAGAGAGAAGGAAAGAGAACTAGAAAGAGAGCGGGCCAGGGAGCGGGAGAGAGAAAGAGAAAAAGAGAGAGACCGGGAAAGAGAGAGAGACCGTGACCATGATCGAGAGAGGGAAAGGGAGAGAGAGCGAGAGAGGGAAAAAGAACGGGAGCGAGAGAGGGAAGAAAGGGAGAGGGAGAGAGAGAGAGAACGAGAGCGGGAGAGAGAGCGAGAACGGGAACGAGAAAGAGCAAGAGAAAGGGATAAGGAACGAGAACGTCAGAGGGATTGGGAAGACAAAGACAAAGGGCGAGATGACCGCCGAGAAAAGCGAGACGATCTCCGAGAAGAGAGAAATCCAAGAGATGGACATGATGAGAGAAAGTCAAAGTAAGGACAATTGCGAATCAATTTTTAAAAGTCGTGTTTCATCAAGAATTGGAAAAGTTTTATCTGATGCTTTTTTCTCTTTCTTTTCCCTCTACGTTTTCTTGTATTTCAATTTTATATTATATAGTTAGTATTTAATGTCTTTTTCATTGTCTAGAAAAAGCGTTCATTTTTCCATTCTCCTATTTCTGTGTCCAGGGTTATACCTGTCAGCTTGTCAGCTTAGCAGCCCTCTCTGTGTTGGGGCTCTTATTCATTGAGGGATAGACAAGGGAGCTAAGCCAATCACTGTGCCCATGGGAATTCTGGGCTTCCCATGGGATTGGCCAAAGAAGAGAAGAGGAGCTCTCCAGAGGTGCTGTCATGGAAGGAAAAATGGATGCCTCATTCTAGGCTGGCCCCTTCTGGGCTATTGTGTGGTGTCAACCCTGTAGTACTAATCACTAACCAAACAACTCTTTACTGGTAGATGTTGGAATCACAAAGATGAGCAAGACCCAGGCCCTGCTCTGAGGAGCTCACATTTATTTTGGAGGTTAAGATGCCTGGAGAGGAAAGGATTGTGGAGGATGTGGATGGACAGATCATGGTAACCCTCCTGTCTCTCCTGCTACGCTGTGCTCCAAAGGCTCTTTTCATCTGTGGGGTTTGCCTAACCCAACCCTGCTTCCAGGACTTTTTTATCTAGAATATAAGAGCACTTGTTCTGGAGAGAGAAATAAAGAATGATACAAGTGTTTAGAGTGTGGCCTCTTCACCTGCCACATATTAACTAAGGCTCTGAAGACGGCCAAGGTCTTTGAATGAGCATTGGGTCCAGGGTTCAAGAGGCAGTTCTAGATCATAACTGCTCCATCTGTGATTTGTCATCCATTGCTCCCAGGTGGCCTGAAGGTCTGAAGGCTAGAAAGGACTTCAAGGACCCCAGTCCAGACTGCTGCACGAGTGATTGCATTGACTTACAGATGTCATACTGCTGTAGGGCAGGAGAAGGGCCATACCACAAAGCAATTAATCACCAGCTTTGGTGATTCCTTGTCCACTTTCAATAACTCACTGGACATAGTAAAGCTCACTTAAGAGTGTGGACAGTCCTCCATATCCAAAATGAATTCTGGGGAGAAATCCTGCCCTGATATGGGGCTCCCTCACCTGACTGAGTCTTGACATTGGAAGGTTCCCCACCCCCACCTCCCTCCCAGTGCCCAACACCCACCACCCTAGGATGCCCACACACTGCTGCAGAGGCCAGAGGCCTTCTCCCAGTAGAAAGAGGTGCTATCGCCAAGCTCCTGACATAATTTAAACAGCCTGGGTGACACTTGTGTGAGTCATAGGATCCCCTGCTTGTCTCTGGGTACCTGAGGGCCAGGAGAAAAAATGTTGCCATGTATTTTAAGCCATCATTGTAAGTCTTTAGCAAATGAAGTTAAGAATTGTATTAAAGACATTGAATTCCTTTTGCATGGCGTAGCTCTGACAATATTGCTATCTCTAATTATATGTTATAGTAAAGAAGTGCTAGTAAAAAAATGTAGTAGACAAATCTCTTTGACCTCCTGGAATTTTGTAAACTGCATTTGTTCGTCCATTTAGGAAGCGCTATAGAAATGAAGGCAGTACTAGCCCTCGTCAATCACCTAAACGTCGACGTGAACATTCTCCTGACAGTGACACTTATAACAGTGGAGATGATAAAAGTAAGCAGAGTTTATTTTCTGTGTGTCCGTATTCAGATTTATTTTTGTTTTTACTGAAATCATTGCCACTTATAAAGTTTTAAAATGAAAAATTAGAAATTGGCTTATGGTTTTTTATATGTACTGTGCAATGCTTATTAACCTGGTGAAAGTGTAATTGCTTTTATCTTTTTGTATAGATGAAAAACATAGACTCTTGAGCCAGGTTGTACGACCTCAAGAATCTCGTTCTCTCAGTCCATCCCACCTTATAGAAGACAGGCAGGGCAGATGGAAAGAGGAGGATCGAAAACCAGAAAGAAAAGAGAGTTCAAGACGCTATGAAGATCAAGAACTCAGAGAGAAAGTTTCTTCTGTAGATAAGCAGAGAGAACAGACAGAACTCATGGAAAGTTCAAGAACACGTGTACAAGACATTATAGGACACCACCAGTCTGAAGATCGAGACACATCTGATCGAATTCATGAAGAAAATAAGAAAAAAGCAAAAATTCAGAAGAAACCAATTAAGAAAAAAAAAGATGATGATGTTGGAATAGAGAGGGGTAACATAGAGATAACATCTGAAGATGGTCAAGTATTTTCACCCAAAAAAGGACAGAAGAAGAAAAGCATTGAAAAAAAACGTAAAAGGTCTAAAGGTGATTCTGATATTTCTGATGAAGAAGCAGTCCAGCAAAGTAAGAAGAAAAGAGGCCCCCGGACTCCCCCTATAATAGCTAAAGAGGAATTGGTTGAAATTTCCAACAGTAAGGATGTTACCCTAGAGGATCTCCAGAGAAAAGAAGATACGGCGTTCAGCGACTGGTCTGACGAGGATGTGCCTGACCGCGCCGAGGGGCCAGACCCAGAGCACACTGCCTCCGCCGCCGCTGCTGCTGGCACTCCGCCCCCTCTGCCTTCTCTTCTTCCTCCACCACCCCCTATGGCTGCCACCCCTGCTGCCACTGCCACCTCCTTCATCACATTGGCCACCGCTGTTCCCACCTCTGCTGCCTCTACCTCTACCACCAGTGCTGCTTTTACCAATGAAGAATCCCATAGAAAAAGCCATAGAACACGAATGGAAAAAGTCGAGGCACCTCATGTTACTATAGAAGAGGCCCCTCATCGCAAGCCAGTGGATCAAAAGAGAAGCAGCAGCCTTGGGAGCAATCGGAGTAATCGGAGTCATACGTCAGGCCGTCTGCGCTCCCCATCCAATGATTCTGCCCATCGAAGTGGAGATGACCAAAGTGGTCGAAAGAGAGTACTTCATAGTAGCTCAAGAGACAGAGAGAAAACAAAAAGCCTGGAAATCACAGGAGAGAGAAAGTCAAGGATTGATCAGTTAAAGCGTGGAGAACCTAGTAGAAGCACTTCTTCAGGTAATAGAACTGAATTACGATCTAGCCGGTGTTTCCTATATTGGTATATTTTATACAATTATAATTCTAAAGTAATACTAAATTACTTTAGATAATAATGTGAACAGTTCTATTAATGTACTTTTAGGTACATATTTCTTTAAAGACAATGTTGTAGTTATACTGTGAAAATGGACAAGGAAACATGTTTTGACATATTTTTATTTGTACTTTAATTAGTACTTTAGAGATTTTTTTTTTTTTTTTCTCAAAATGAGTTCTTCGGATAGTTGGGAATAAATACAGAAAAAGAGAAATCATAAATTGTCAGGGACCCTAAAATGAAGGGTTTTATCATATGTTAACTCTGTGTACATGCTGTATTTATTTTAGATCGCCAGGATTCAAGAAGCCACAGTTCAAGAAGAAGTTCTCCTGAGTCAGATCGACAGGTCCATTCAAGATCCGGGTCGTTTGATAGCAGAGATAGACTTCAAGAACGTGATAGATATGAACATGATAGAGACCGCGAGAGGGAGAGGAGAGATACAAGACAGAGAGAATGGGACCGAGATGCTGATAAAGAATGGCCACGGAACAGGGACCGAGACAGGCTGCGGGAACGAGAGAGGGAACGAGACAAAAGGAGAGACTTGGACAGGGAAAGAGAGAGACTAATTCCTGATTCTGTTGAAAGGGACAGGGACAGAGACAGAGACAGAACCTTTGAGAGTTCTTCCCAAACAGAGTCTGTAAAACGCAGTGAAACAAAACTGGAGAGTGAACATGAAAGAGACCTAGAAGGCACTTCCCGAGACTCGATAGCTTTGGATAAAGAAAGAATGGATAAAGATCTGGGATCTGTGCTGGGATTTGAAGCTATAAATAAAGCTGAGAGAACCGAGAGTGTGGAAGGTGAGTGCACAGCCTCTTCTGTAACACTCTTCCGTTCCTTTACACATTTCATAGGAAACATCTTTTCTTTATTTCCCTAAATAGTACCTGTAAGGCAGCCTTGGTTCACATAAGCCTAAATGAAATAAAAGATTGCTTAGATGCGTTACTATAGATTGTAATACAGAGTAACCATCACCTCCTTTTCTTTGATGTTAACAAAATCACAAAAATTGAAATGAATGCTTAGCCTTGTTCAGGGAGGGATTCAAAGAAATACTCATGGAACCTATTTTCTGTGGCAGTTGAGAACAAATATGTGAAATAATAACACTATCTGAAACTGTACTGAATGACAATTTGAATCTAGAATCCTGCTGGCACTCCCCACTCCTAAAATAAGGAAACTTCTCTGAGTGGTTATGAATGAATGGAAACCCTGAGAAGTACATGGCAACTTTTGGCCTGCTCAGAGCCAGCCTCAGCTCTGTGGACCCTCACTCTCCACTGCCTCTGCTCTTTATCCTTCACCCCAGTCTACTAGACATTCTCTAGTAGGCGCATTCTCTTGTCCCTCTTTGTACCAGTTCTTCCTATTGCCTGATAGGCCTTTTCCCTTGTATCTTACTCATACTTCAACCCTCAGTCTTTGTATGTTTTCTTCTCTGAAGCCTCTGCTCTTCCAAATTTCCATAGCACCTTGTTTATACAACTGATAGCATCCTCACACTGTGTTATAATTTTTTCTATAATTGCTCAGCTCTCTTCCCAGGGCCTCTGCCGTGTCTATGGAGAATTTACTAGAAGAGAAAATTATTAGAATGACTAGAAACATTTTGTGATTTCTCATATTTTATTTGCTGTAAATTCAACCCATAAAGCATACTGTTGTTGCATTTTGAAAACTACTTTTGCCCACCCATTAAAGTTTATGGAACTAGTGATTAGGAATAGTAAGCATACTGTGTAGTTTTGGGGTTAAGTTCACAACTAATTTACCAGGAGACAAAGCTTAACCTACGTGATTTAGAAAAGTTATGTTCAATATTTAAAGGAAAACATTGGGATATGGAAGAGAGATTGGGATTTAGGGAAAGACTTAATGGCCTCTTTATATTTTTAACCTACTGATATAAAGCTTTTCATATCATTAGCTAAATATTATGAACTAAGATGTAAGTTTTAAATAAATTTTATTAATAAGTTTGCAAGATTTTTTTTTTTAATTAATGAGTTTATTCAGGCCAAGAATTTATTATCAGCTTTTGAAGTTAGTAGGTTTGGGTTTAAAGAAAGTTTTCTCGCAAAAGGTAGGCATAGCATTACCACCAATATTAATATGTCAGTCATAGCTTTTATTTCTCATGTTTTAATTGTAATCTTGTAACCATTTCTGCTATTGTTGTATATGTTGTATTTCTTTTACCTTTTCATTTTGAAATAATTTCAGATTTACAGTACAAAAGCAATACAAAACCCATACAGAGAACAACAGCAACATCCCCTTGATACCTAGATTCACCAATTTTAACGTTTTGCCACATTTGCCATATCATTCTATCTATCCATCTGTCTGTGTACCGCTTTTCTGAACAGTTAAGAGTAGGTTGTATACATCATGCTCCTTAAACAAATAATACTTCCATGTACATTTCCTAAGAACAGGGATATTCACTTATGTAACCACCTTAAGTTCATTTATCAAGTTTAAACAATTCAACATTGATATAAAATTGTATGCCAATTTTTTCATGTCCCAATAATGTCCTTTTGAGCCTTTACTCCTCCACCATTAGATTCCATCTAAGACTAAGTATTTCATTTAATTGTCATTGTCTCTTTAATTGCTCTTTTTTTAAAAGCTAATCCAGTCTTGTGGGTATGAGCCCATTGTAAGGACTATTTATTTTATTTTATTTTTATTTTTATTTTTTTATTGTTTTATTTTATTTTCCAAGGATTGAACCCAGAATCTGTTCAACCACTAAGCTATACCCACTCCCCTAATGCTCTTCTTTTGTTGCCAATTGTGGAAACATATACAACATGAACTTTCCCATCACAGCCATCCCAAGTACACCGTTCAGTGAGATTAATCACATTCACAATGTTGCAGTAACTACCTTCCATTACCAGAACACCCCTCCCCCCCCCATTAAAATCTGTCTCTATAAAATTGGTTTAGTCTAGGTATTTCATATAAACGAGATCATATAATATTTGCCTTTTTTGTGCCTGGCTAATTTCACTAAACATTGTCTTCAGGGTTTATCCATGTTTTAGCATGTATCAGAACTCCATTCCTTTTTACGGCTGAATTGTATTCCATTGTGTGTATATACCACTTTCCATTTTCTTTTGCAATTACCAAGTGTTTGAATAATAAGGAAAATTATTTTTCTGATGAAAAATGCTTTTCAGATTTCTCTTTAGTGTTTGTAGCCTCTCTCTTTGGCTTGATTTAAAACTGTCTCCTTAAGGCTGAAAATAATTTTTTTTTTCTGTTTAACAGGAGATGAAGAATCTAAGTTAGATGATGCACATTCATTAGGATCTGGTGCAGGAGAAGGGTATGAGCCAATCAGTGATGATGAACTAGATGAAATTCTGGCAGGTGATGCTGAAAAGAGGGAGGATCAACAGGATGAGGAGAAGATGCCAGGTAATCCTTAGCAGAGGTGGTTGAACAGAAAGAGAATTGGACTTATGGCATTAAGGTCATCATTGTTCCCTCTCATGCTGTAAGAATTAGCATCAGCCAGTTAGAATTTTCCCCTTTATATTTAATTAAGGTTGCAAGTCCAATAAAATGAAACTTATTTTTAACTCAGAGAAAGTAAACATTGCCTGTGAAGTAAAAAGGGCTTCCTTTCAAATAACAGAATTCCAAGATCTACTTTCAGAATTTGAGTCATGTTATATGACCTGAATCTAACCAAACGACGACTGCCTAGCAATATTCTAGATGGTATGTATGTGGTACATAGCTTCACAGCTGTAGTGCAACAAACTATTTTTTTAAGTAGTCATTCAGAAATTTATAATAGTTGAAATTATTTTGAACACTATATACCTCTATCATTTTCTTAATTCAGTAATTAACATTTTGACTTGTAGTAACGCTGTGAAGCAACACCCCCTTGTTGTTCTGTTGACACATCCCATTGAGACTGATTGTTAATAACATTATTTTTTTAATCATAGTGAGGGTCTTTACTTTGGGTAAAAAATTCTTATTTCGATTTAGTTTCCTATTATTTCAAAAGTTTTTCTACTAATGTGGATGGTACATAGATTGCTATCTTTATTGTAATCTGATATTAGGTATTTCTAAATGGACCATAATTCATTTTAATTTCCTCATTTGATCACATCGATGGATTATTTGCTCTTGGTGTTACTAACAGCTACTGTCTCATTCGTAAAAGAATTTTATAATGACTTACTTGTTTTTAAAGCGTAAAATGTGTGTGTACACATGCATGCATGCAGACGAAATACTCTTATATTTAACTCTTCAAAGAATTTTGGTGTCAAGTTCCAAAGTGTCAGATGTAGTCTTAGTAAAATAATGGCATTCTTTCACTGGGGAACGCCCATGCATTTTAAATGAGTTATTTTGTGGGGGTGGGTTTTTTTGTTTACTTTTCTGTTTTCTTATGGTGGAAAAGTTGTTTTTTTATTTGCCAGGGGTCTTTAGATTCTAAATATTAGCATTTATGGAAAAACTTTCATTTTAAGAATATGACCTTGTTTAGGTTTAACTTGTTATTTAGAACTTCTTGTATTTTGTCTTGATTTATATTTCTCTGTAGGTAACAAGAATGCTATTTCTTGGTGTTAAAGAATTCTATTCTTCAACTTTTTACAGATCCATTAGATGTGATAGATGTGGATTGGTCCGGTCTTATGCCAAAGCATCCAAAAGAACCACGAGAGCCTGGGGCCGCACTCTTAAAATTCACACCTGGAGCTGTTATGCTGAGAGTTGGGATCTCTAAAAAGTTGGCAGGTTCTGAACTATTTACCAAAGTCAAAGAAACATGTCAGAGACTTGTAGAAAAACCTAAAGGTAATTCCTTTTCACTTTGTATAATGTCTGCTGTAACTATTAAGATGCCTTCAGAAAGGGTTCTGTTCTGTTCTGAAACAGCATTTGCAATATAGGAACTAGTTTTTATTAAGGATCATTTATATTCATTATTTAATTCTCATGGTCAGAATTCCTCTTTTAGACTTATTTTGAAGAAAATTGAAAAGCACAGAAAATGTTAAAGTGCTTAACTTTTCCCAAGGCTAAATGAAGCAGAGCCTGGATAGACAGACTAGATATATTTTTATATCTAAGTAAAGTAGGTGTTTTGACATCCCCTTCTCCTGGGAAATAGGGAATTCTATCCAAGCACAGATGTCTGGGTTGAGCCTATAACAAAGTGGCTTAAGAGCTTGGTCTCTAGGGACAGATGGTCTGGATTCTAATAGGGCACACCACTCATTAGCTATTATTTATTTCTCTATTAATTGGTTTCATCATTGGTAAACCAGGAATAATTACACCACCAACTTCATATGATTGAGATGAGGATTGAATGGGTTTATACAAGTAAAACACTTAGACCAGTTCCTGATATGTAGTTAGCACTCAATAAATATTAATTCCTTTTATTTAGTTTGGAGATATTCTGTTACATTGATGTTAGACCTTATTGTGACAATTTTTAGTTATTACAGAGCATTTCATTTAGTTTATGGATTTTTTTTCTTTTTTAATCTGTTTCTCTTACATGAAGCCTACCTTATTTTGTTTGGACAGCTTATTAATACTTTTGTTAATGGGGAGGGGGGAAAGTAGATGGTAAAATAAAGGAAAAGAAAGTAAAAGCAGCAGCATAAAACAATTTTTTGTCATGTCCCAGAAAGTTAAAAAGTTTCGTTAAAAAATTAAGTATTTCACTAATATGAAATTGAAAAAAAAAAAAACATTGTTTTATGGATTTCATGAATCCACACCCTTTTTTTTTTTTGCCTGTTAGCATGCATATTAAAGCTTGATTTTTATGTGTCCTGATAAAATAGAATATACATGTCTGAAACATATAAATTTTAATTGTATATGTGTAGTAATATGAAAATAACCAAAGACCTGCATTCTTTCCCCAATCTTTCTACCTCGTTTGGTTGACTCCCTGGCCTTAAGCAGGTAATTGCTTTGGGCCTCAGTTTCATTCGTAAAATAATGGGAATAAAACCTGTAAAGCTATTTGTTCCTGTGACATTCGTTATTGGCCTTCTGAGTTAAAAGTCTAGTTGGACTTTGCTAATTATGCAGTTTGGCCCTGACTTACTGATGACCTACCAAAGGAATGAAAGCATACACACTTGTTTATTACTGTTGTGGTAGCTTTGTTAGAAAACTGATATATGATGCTGACTATAAGTTTCCTAAGGAATGGGGCTTTGTTTTGCTTACTGTTGTATTCATTGCTTAATGATTTATTCTTCTCAATCCATTGTCTAGAATAGTGTGTGGCACATAGTAGGTATTCAGTAAATAATTTGTGAAATAATTGATTCTTATTTTTCTATTCTGTTTGGTCTCTTCCAGTGCCCTGCCCTAGCACTGGAGACACATACCCACCCCATATGTATTATAATTAAAAAATAAATACTAATGCTGAAACATAAAACTTAATGCATGTACTGACTTTAAGTTTTAAAGTCAGTTTTCTGATTGCAACATGGTGAAGTTCTTTTGAGCTAAATGGTTTCACTCATTTTGGTACCTTTGCTTTCTTGATATGTATGAGTTTAGTCTGTCTCTTGAATAATTTAGTGCTCATCAGTTCAGAACCTGAAGAGAGTGGAAGTTTAGCTATGTGATATTCTTTGGAGGGTGAGAAAGGGGTGTTTGCAAGTATGTTTTGTATTTTCTCTCGTGAGAAAGCAGAAAATAAGAGTGCTAAGAAAAAGATTTATTCAAACAAGCAATTTTCTAGGAAGGGGATGTTTCAGTGTAAGTGTCTTCTGTATTTATATATATAATGAAATGCTAGTTCATGCTCATTGTTTTTCAGCAGTTAGTATGCATATGTGACTATGTCATTGATCGGCTCAAACTTTGGTATGTCTTAGTCACCTGAGACTAAAAAAAGATATCCTGGTCCAATGGCGGAGATTCTGATTTCTGTAGTCCTGTAGAGCTGGTGGTAGGGTCCAGGCACTGCATTTAAAAAAGCTCCTCAGATGATTCTGATAGACAAGTGACTTAGATAATAACTCTGTAATCAGGGTATTTTGTTTTACTACATACCATACCCCAGCCATGTCTCATGGCTACTGTATGTACAAAGTAATTTATAGCACCAACAATCTATCAGTTTGACCACTGATTTAACTTTTTAAAAATTTAAAACAAATTTAAAATTTTAGTTTGAATTTTTCTTTATATTTATTTATACTTATATTTTCTACCTATTGACTGAATATATAACATGATACTAGTTTCTTTTTGTTAATTATCTGATCTCACTATGCTTTACAGGTCAGAAAAATTTAAATAGAATATGTAATGCAGTCCATTCATTCTCAGTCAAGTGTGTCTGTTTTGTTCTACTTAGTTGTAATTTGTTGCCTTCCTTTGCAGGGTCTGACAGTAACCTGTTGTTTAAATAGAGGCCATTTGCCTGATGCCTTTGGTACTTTTGGCTGACCCTTAAAATGCTGACTTTGAAGTTATTACTCTTTCTTTTATTTATTTGGATTACAGGATGATGGCTCTGTTCTCTGATTTTTACTTTCTTTTGGTCTATTTTTAACCCAGCCATTTAATTTTTACTAACTCTTTCCTTAATTCTTCTGTTTTTATAAAGTTTAAGTGTTTTTGCCCTTCTTTGCATGTTGTGAGTTAAAACTAAGTGATTTTAATTTAATACATTGTCCCGGGTTTTATAGTGACCACATTTAGGATAAAATATGCAGATTGACCAATAGCTAATCACTTTTCTAACTTAACTAATTTTTTTAAAGGTCGCATTCTGAATATTATTACATTTGAAGCTTGCTATATAATAAAGTCCTGAAATGTAGAGCTTTAAGAAGTGGTTTATGATAACCAACAGACTGAATTTAACTTCACTGATTCTTAAAGTTTTCCTCTCAGGGCATTTTGTCTCAGTCATAGTCAGACTATATTAGATTGAGAGAATCAATCTCATTCTTTCTCCCAAGTTGCTTTGCTTATATCTTCGACACATTTAAAGTAGCTATCAGAACATTTATTTTCATTTGATACTAGCAACATATGTTGAAAGTTCTTCACAGAGAATGTATTGCTGTTAATATTGCCAACTTTGATAAAGTATAGGCTTCGTAGAATATTAGCTAAGCAGTTAGTATCACTTTCCTTTTTTAGGGTAACATAATACATGTTCTTTTTTTTATTGTAAGATGCAGACAGTCTTTTTGAACATGAATTGGGAGCTCTCAACATGGCTGCATTACTACGAAAGGAAGAAAGAGCAAGTCTTCTTAGTAACCTTGGACCATGTTGTAAGGCATTATGCTTCAGACGGGATTCTGCAATCCGTAAGCAGCTTGTTAAAAATGAGAAGGTACTGTTATTTCCTTGGAAAAATATAGTGTTTGGTGAATAGCATGAATGGCATGTTTTTTATTTGATTGCTTTGAAGTAAGATTATGGTTTCATTGTCTTTTTTTTAGTTTGTTTCCATGTCTTATACATGTAAAAGGAAGAATTCTATTAATGTTTATAATAACTTTACTATCCTTAGTATTAGTAAAGATTTCTTTGAAATAACAGCTTATTTGTTATTCAAAACTTGATGTGTAAAGAAAGTTTAAAATACTATTTCTCTGAATATTCATTTCTGGGAAAGTTATTTAAATAAGAACACATATTAGAAATTTATTTAAATTGAAGATCAAAAAGAAATTTGCCAGACACAGAGTGGGGAGCATCTTTATAGGAATAGTGTTTCTCAGAAGTTATCAAATTGCAAGAGAGATAAGTAATTGGAAATGATAATATATTCTTGAGAAGAATAATGTGAAATGAAAGTAGAAATTAAGTTAAAATTGAAAGCGATGTGATGATAAGAAATTAACATCTAAGTCAATTTAAAGTTAAGAAATTGAAGATTTTGTTTGGGTGTGGAGGGTTAGGCATGGCTGGTGTCACAAAAGAGGGCTGGTCCTAAAATGTTAGGGAAACATTGACTAAGTTGCATATATTGTTCCCTAAATATTACTTTCAAATAATTAAAAATTGTTTCATGCTTTACTTTGTTTTAATTTGTGTCCCTGTATGATCTTTATTGGACAACTTGATGTGTTCATTTTTATTAGCATTTTATTGGGGGGCATTTAGGAAAACATAGGGTTATAACATTGCTAAAGAAAAGGATAATTCATTAAAGAAAAATATTCAGAGTTGGGGGAAAGGGTTAAATTTGTGGAAAAAGAAAGGATGAACTCATCTTCGAAGATTAAATGGAATCTGATAAGAGTAATAGACTTTTAAAAAATCATGTCTTGATTGCATAATCACCAAGTCTTCCTACTTAAAGACCCTCCTCAAAATTTCTTCTGACATATTTGTTACAATCATTCTATCCTTTATATACCCATTTCAATGTATATTTCTCTTTATCCTATTGCTTAGGTTCACATCTCTCCTTCCAGATTTTCTGAACTGAAAGTTTCTCTAAGAGAATTAAGTCCTAAGGCCCTAAGCAGCCATTATATGTAATGAATCAACCTCTCTAATTTGCATTTAGTATGATATGCATTATCACTATCTTTTGTACTGCACTGAAAAATAGTCACTCAAAAATAATTTTCTGTGTTCTTTGGTTCGGGTAAGAAATTTCAATTTAGAAAGACTATATGGTTACAGTCTCATCAGAATCTTACCCCATTTTATGAAAAATATTTTGTAATATTCCCTGGTTCCTGCCTCTAATATGCCATACTGCCCCTTTAAAAATTGAGACAAGGGAAGCAGATGTGGCTCAAGCGATTGGGCTCCCATCTACCATATGGAGGGTCCCGGGTTTGGTTCCCGGGGCCTCCTGGTAAAGGTGAGCTGGCCCCTGAGGCGTGGAGAGCTGACGCAACAAGATGATGCAACGAAAAAGAGACACAGAGGAGAGACAGTGAGAGACACAACAAGTCAGGGAGCTGAGGTGGCTAAAGCAATTGAGTGCCTCTCTCCCATGTCGGAAGGTCCCAGGATCAGTTCCTGTTGCCTCCTAAAGAGAAGACGAGAAGAGAAGACAGACACAGTAGAAATGTGCAGCGAGTGGACACAGAAAGCAGACAGTGAGCCCAAGCGGCGGGTGTGTGTGTGTGTGGGGGGGGAAGGATAAATAAATAAAATAAATCTTTAAAAGAAAAATTGAGGCAAAAACATACCTGCAAATGGGAAATTCCCATTGAGAACCATTGTTCAGAACCATATAATCTGAGAGTTCCTGGAAGATGGCTTCAGAGTAAGCAGTCAGGGCTCAACTCTCTCACAAAACCAACAGAGAAAGGGCTAAAAGCTCTCTGAGGGACCTGCTTTGGGGGTCAGCAGACCAGGACAGTGCTGCGCAACTCCCAGGAGGGCAAGGGACAGAGAGATGAAGAAATGAAACAACAAACGTGAGTTACTAAACCCCCACACTGGCCAGGAAGGGCTCCCATCCCCCACCCTCAAGACATTAAATCTGGATAAAACCCCTGGCTCACTGCAGCTGACTGAGGGGAACAGATGCTTCCTCCCTGTCAGCTGTTACAAGGGAAGAGGGAGGGTGAGTTGGAGGGCTTCTCTTCAGTGAATTCAGACAGCAGAGCCTGCTTTGAATCTTGACTCTGGCCAGACCAGAAACATGGGAATACCTCTGTGGAAAGTAGGCAATTGAGCGCCATCTGCTGACCAACTAGGAAATTGCAAGGAGAAAAACTGCTTTTAGGTCTTTCTTTGGCCCCACCTTGGGAGAAAATCTGCACCCCATTAGTGAATCCCTGGCCCTATTCTGATAACTTAAGCTTGGAAATTTTAAAGACTTAGAATAAGTTGGCCCCAAAATGAAGAACTGTGGAAAAAAAAAAAAAATAGGTAAGAGAGAAAAATTGATCATTGGAGTAAATTCACCAACATATTCAGATGCCTAGACATCAGCAAAAACTTACAAGCCATACTAAGAAACAGAAAGAGGTGGTCTAGTCAAAGGAACAAACCGAATATCCTGATGAGATACAGGATTTAAGACAACTAATCAATGATAATCACATATCTCCTAAATTAATTCAAAGAATTAAAGGAAAATATAACTAAAGAAATAGCTGATATGAAGACACTGGGTGAGAATAAAGATCAATTTGAAGGCCTGCAAAGAAAAGCAACAGGGCTTATGGGAATGAAAGATACAATGGATAAGATTAAAAATACAATAGAGGCACTAAGAGCAGATTTGAATTGCTCAAAGACAGAATTAGTGATTTGGGGAATACAACCATATAATCCTTCAATACAGAGCACAGAGCACTAAAATAGTACCTAATACATTATAAAAAGTTTTAATGGCACAGTATAAATGTCTTAATAAATGAACTATCTAAGGAAGCATTGTGAGCTCTCTGATTACTCAGTGTGAAAAAAAGCAACACAAAAACTGAAAGAGACACAACTGAAGGAAATTAATTTTAGATGCTAGGAAGCCTCATGAAAAATGCTAAGAAAGGGAGCGGATGTGGCTCAAGCAGTTGTGCATCCATCTCCCACTTGGGATGTCCTAGGTTCGGTTCTCAGTGCCTCCTGAAAAAAACAAAAACAACAAGCAAAACAAATGAAAAAACCCAGGGAGCCTGATGTGGCTCAGTGGTTGAGCGCTGCCTTCCCATACACGAGGTCCCGGGTTCATTCCCCAGTAGCTCAAAAAAAATTAAAAAACGAAAAATCTTTCAATTATGTGTTACTATATAAAAGAAAACCAAAGATAAGGAGAGATCAGTGAAGGATACTTAGAGAATACTTAGCTGCTTTAAATGAGTTTGTCTCATTTGAAATATTGGAGTATTAAAAGAATGTACAGAACCCATAGCAAGGTTATCCTCCCCTCTGAAGCCTTTTCTTTACCTTGGTTCCTCATGAAAAATCACATCTCACAACCATTTATTTGATGAAACTAGTGTGCTGAGACTTTCTCACATGAGACAACAGGACTATACCTGATTGTCTTTGAGCACATTGTACCTTAAGGAAACATAATTACTGTATGAATATTAAATGTGATAATCATGTTGAATGTATAAATTCATTGTTGTTTTTTTTTAATTTTCTTTTTTACAAAATGGTGTCTTATGTCGCATTTCCAAAAGCAAAGAAAAGAAAATCATTAAATAGAAGAAATTACAGAAAATATTGAAACTAAAAGCTAGTGCTTTGAAGGGAAGAATAAAACTGCTAAACCCCTAGCCAGGCTGACAAAAAAAACGCATATTATCAATATCAGGGATGAAAGAGGTGTTATAACTTCAGATCCAACAGACATTAAAAGGGTAATAAGGAAATACTATAAACAATGTTACATACATAAATGACAATTTAGATGAGATGGCTCAATCCCTTTAAAGCCACAGACTACCAAAACAATCAAAATAGTCCTTTATCTTTGCTTTTTTATTTTAATGAATTTGTAGCTAAAAGCCATCTGAAAAATCTCCAGTCCCAGATGGTTTCACTGACAAAATCTACCATTCATTTAAAGAAGAAATAAATACTAGTTCTATGCAATTTCTTCCAGAAAATTGAAGGGAACACTTCCCAACTTGTTTTATGAAGCCAGCATTACTCTGATACAGAAACCAGAAAATATGTCACAAGAAAACTGCAGGCCTATACCTCTCATGAATGTGGACAGAAGAATCTCAACAAAATATTAGGAATTTAGATCCAGCAGTATACTAAAAAGAATAATACATCGCAACAAAGTACAGTTTATCCTGGAAATGAAAGTCTGATCCATTATTGGAAAATCAGTCAAGACACATGATCATTATCAATAGATGCAAAAAAAATCATTTGACAGAATTCAACAGAATTCAACATTCTTTCATAATGAAAATTCATAGCAAACTGGAATTAAAGAGACATTAATTATTTATATACTGGAATTAAAGGCCATCCACCAAAAAAAAAACCCACAAAAAGCGAGAGTTAACGTCATACTTAACGGTGAAAGTTTGAATGGTTTTTCCCTAAAATCAGGAACAAATCAATATCACAGTCAGAAGATGAGAGAGAGAAATAAGACATATAGACTGGAAAGGAAGAAGTAAAACTTACTGTAATGCATGTAAAACATGATTGCCTACATAAAAGATTTCAATGAATTTACTCAAAAAACAACTCCTGGAACTAATAATAAGTGAGTTTAGCAAGGTCACAGGATCTTACTGAAATCAATTATATTTCTTTATGAGAGCAATGAAAACCTTGAAACTGAAATTTATAAAACAATACCCTTTACAGTTGTTTCCCACAAAATGAAATAGGTATAAATCTAACAAAACATGGGCAGGATCTGTATCGTAAAATTTACAAAGCAGTAATGAAGGGGAAAAAAAAAAAATCAAAGACCTAAATAAATGGAGATACATACCTTGTTCATGGAAGACTCAGTGTAGTTAAGATTATAATTCTCCCCAAATTGACCTACAGATTTAACACAATTCTAATAAAAATCCCAGCAGGATTTTTCATAGATGTCATCAAGCTGGTACTAAACTTTACTTGCTATGTCAGAGGAACTAGAATAGCAAAAACAATTTTGAAAAAAAGACTAAAGTTGGAGAACTCATGGTACCCTATTTCAAGACGTGTACTATAAAGCTACGATAGTGTGGTATTGGTAAAGGAATAGAAACTTAAAGCAGTGTTACAGAATAGAGAGTCCTGAAATAAACTCACACAGATAAGACCAATTGACTTGGGAGGGAAGGTGACTTTTTTTTTTTTTTTAATTAAGCTTTTTATTTTGAATTAATTGGTCTTCATCAAAATTTAAAATTTTTCCTCTTTGAAAGACAATGATAAGAGATTGAAAAGACTGGGAAAAAAATATATGCAATCACATTTTTGAAAAAGAACTTGTATCCTGAATTATATAAAGAACTCTTGAAACTTAACAGTAAGTTAACAATCAACCCAATTTAAAAAATGGTCAAAAGATTTGAACAGACACTTCACCAGGATGCTATATGGACAGCTAATAGGCATATGCAAATATGTTTAACATTATTAGCCATTAGGGAAACGCAAATTAAAACCACAGTGAGATACTATAACCCATTACAAAAGCTAAAATACAACACACACACACACAAATCCTGACAATATCAAGGGTTGGTGAAGATGCAGAGCAACTGGAACTCTTAATATTAATGGTGAGAATGCAAATTGTAGAGTCACTTTGGAAAACAGTTTGCTCATTTCTCATAAAGTTAAATTAAATGCACATTTACTATATGACCCAGCAGTTCCATTCCTAGGTATTTATTTAGAAAAATGAAAACTTACGTTTGTATAAAAAGCTGTACTCAAATGTTTATAGCATCTCTATTAATAGTCTTCCCAAACCGAAAACAACTCCAGTGTTCAACAGGCTGATAGCTAATTAACAATAAAAAGTAACCAACTATAAGTATACTCAACAACATGGATGAATCTAAGAGACATTGTGCTGAGTGAAAGAAACTGGTCTCAAAAGTTATATACCTTGTGATTTCATTTATATGGCATGCTGGAAAAAGCAAAACTTTAGCAACAGACACATCAGTGGTTATTAGGGGTTAGAGTTTGGAGGAGGGGTGAGTACAAGGGGACAGCAAAGCGAGTTTTTTGGGGTGATGAAACTGCTCTATCCTCATTGTGGTCATGGTTACATGAATCTATACATGAGTTAAAACTCAGAACTATACATTAAAAAGTCAATTTTACTGTAACACAATTTATAAAATAAAATATATTTTTTAAAAGAATGCAGATGTGATGAAGGAACCACAGTCAGTTTGTTTTTGAAGATCCTGGAAAAGAAGAGAAATAGCAGAATGCTTTAGTAATTCATGTGTTACCCAAACTTCATTATATACACTGTTGGAGAACATTTAACAAAATTTTATGACAGTAACTGCCAAATATGCTAATGTAGCTAAAAGCTACAATAATAGAGATTTTAGTACAAAGGAGAAGGTAATTCCTCACTATACTGAGTTGATCAGTTGTCTTCTAGAGAATTTGTTCAGTTTTAGAGCCCATATTTTGTCAGACTTTAACAGACTGGTAAGGAGTGTGGAATGTTTAGTTTACAAAAGAAAAAAAATGTGAGGAAGAAAGCAATGGTGTTTTGCTTCAGAGAATCGAAGGGTTGTCATGGGAAAAGAAAGATAGAGTATAGCTGCATAAAAGAGATTTTATTCCAACTTGTGGAAGAAGTAACCCCTTTCAACAACAAAATATTCAATGTGTTTTCTGTTTGTTTTATCATTAGAAATGGTTAAGTAAAAGCTGATTGATTCCTTGTCAGAGATTGCTGAGAGGATTCCCACTTTAAGAATGTAGTTTGACTGGGTGACCTCTAAAGGTTTCTTTCTTTTCTAGGATTCAAGTCTGACAGAATTTCCTAATTTTGGTTTTAAATCCAATAAAGCTAATTTAGTACCCATCCAAAATTAAGTATTCTTATAACTTTGATATTTTTGTTAAAGCTTAACCTGCCTGTGTTTCTCGCTGTCAGCTATTAATGTGCATGTTTTTTGTTGTTGTTTGTTTTTGTTTTTCTTTTCTCCAAATAGGGCACTGTAAAACAAGCTTACACAAATGCTCCAATGGTAGACAATGAATTACTGCGATTGAGTCTTCGGCTCTTTAAGCGGAAAACTACTTGCCATGCCCCAGGACATGAAAAGACGGAAGATAATAAACTTTCACAGTCCAGTATCCAGCAGGAAGTGTGTGTGTCTTAAGACTTAAGCTCATTATGACATTTTTGGTACTATCTTCCTTTTGCGCAGTGCATATTCTGTTTCAGCGGTCTTCATTTTGACAAGCATTATTAGTGACAACGGCAGAAATGATTTTTCAGCCATGTTTAAAGAGTGAGGAAGAACTTGGCTCTAAAGTTTAAAGATACTAGTTTTGACTAAGTTAATATTTTACGTTAATTTTTACACAGTACTTGATACTCATACAAAATAATGTGAAAGCATCTAGAGTTAGTAGTTTTTTCTGTACCTTTTGTTAAAATTGAAGATTTCTGAAAATAGTTGTCACACTCTTCCAATCTATAAAGACTTTTATGAAATGGAGCCACTGATTTAATTTCTGGATCATCTGTACAGAAACTATGACTTTTCTCAGAAATAATGTGTTCATCAAAGTAATTATACACTCTGTAGTACCGTGTTGTACAGAACATTTAAAAGTGAATGTTGGTGTACTATGGTGTGTTTGTAGGCAGATATCCAGCAAAAGGGAGCCAAAATACTTTCTTCCTTTTGAAAGTTCTAAAATAGTTGCTTAATGGGTCTTTTTTTTTTTTTTTTTTTTTTTTAATGTACATTGGTTCAGTGTATATTGGATGTATTTGGATTTTAAGTATTGTTTTTCATTATCAGAGACTGTCTCCTATTTTTATTTTTAATAAATGTATTCCTTTCCTTGTTCTAGATGTACATACTCTTCATTAATCTTATTCCTGGTATTCTGAAACATTTGTCATCAACATCACATGTTTCATGCTTCAAATAGTTTACTGCTTATGTCATTGGACAGCTGTAAATAATGTGATGAGTTGAATATATACTTCAAATATAGCTCAGTAATGCTTGAAACAAAACAAGAGTTAACCTATTTAATCTGAGCTTTAAAATCCCAC
>JAQZBX010007103.1:0-51403 GCA_029593785.1 Cabassous unicinctus
ATGTATGGAATGGAATTTCCTATGATGTGCCCTCTTTTTCACTTCCTCCAGATGTCACCAGATGTCACCAGATGAGTGACATCTTCCCTGACTGCTCTGTTCAAAATTGACCTCTCTCCATCAGAGTCCAAATTCTTCTCTGCCTTACATTTCCCCATATCATTTACCAGCTTATGACATGAAGTGCTAAATTGGTTGCTATTTGACTCTGCAGGAACTTTACCTCATGTGATCACTGTTCTATCCTCAATACCTGATATGCAGATGGAATTCAAAAGAATGGCCAGAAATTATGAAATTCCACAATTTCATAAGTGAGAAATACTGTTCACTTGGATTTTATTTTTCTTGTTCTGTGAGTTTCCTAATCATGTCATGCCAAATTCTGCAGAATTTTCCAGAATCATGTAGCACTGGGTAAATATTTGGTAAATCAATGAACTGATAACCCTTTTTGTGGTTCTAGATATAGAACATACACATCATGGCATCAGAGAATGAGACCTTCAACTCTGACTTCATCCTTGGGGATCTTTAATCACACCTGCATCTACACCTTCCTCTTCTATCTGGTCCTGGGCATCTTCACTGTGGCCTTCATGGGAGACACTGCCATGGTTCTCCTCATCTACCTGGACACCCAACTCCATACCCCCATGTACCTCCTCAGCCAACTGTCACTCATGGACCTCATGTTCATCTGTACCACAGTACTCAAAAGGGCCTTCAACTACTTGTCTGGCAGTAATTCAATTACTGTTGCAGGCTATGCCACACAATTTTTCTTCTATTCATCACTAATTGACTCTGAAATTTTCTTGTTGGCAGTCATGTCCTATGACTGCTATGTTGCCATTTGCCACCCACTAAGACACTCCAATCTTATGAGACCCAAAATTTGTGGACTTATGGCTACCTCTTCCTGGATCTTGGGCTGTACTGATGGTGTCATTGATGCTATAGCTACATTTTCCTTCTCCTATTGTGGATCCCAGGTAATACCCTGTTTTTTGTGTGATTTTCCTTCCCTACTAAACTCTCATGCAACAACACATCAACATTTTAAATGGTTCTTTTCATGTGCTGTATATTAATGATGGTTTACCCTGTAGCATTGATCCAATGCTGAATCTGTTCATCTACAGTCTCTGCAACAAAGAAGTGGGCAGATCATTCAAGAAGGTGTTAGGGAAGGGCAAGTCTGGGGAAGTGAGTTGCCTAATTACCTTCTTATTTTGCTGTCTAAGTTCTTCAATGCCACTCTATCTATTCACTCTTAAATTTAGCAACTATTGTGTATAAATGAAAGGAACAGTATTTTTATGAGCAACTAAATCATCTTCTATTTTCACACATATTTATTTCAAATTATTATTCTGTTATATTCTTTTATGACTATAATACAATGCAGTTTTTTTAATTGGGACATTATTGTTTTAATATATGGATCAAGCATTTTGTGGTGTATAGATTGTCAGCAAACACAGATCTTTTCCCAATTTTTAAAACAACATTTTATCGAACTACTTTGAACTCATTTTAGAAGTAAATTTGGTACACTATGCTTTCCTACACTTCTTCAGTATTGTATCCTGGCATCTTTATTCTTCAAGGCTCTCAGAGGATTGTGGTATAACATCAGTGTAATGATGTTTTCTCAATTATACCTTATAATTTCTTCCTTCACAAAAATTTAAACTTTATTATGAAATCCACATGTCAACTGTATTCCAAGTTGTCTAAACCCATCTAAGAACCATATATTGATTCAATAATGAATTATCTTAGGCACTGATAATTATGCATTTTATTTATGAATCTATGGCTTTTATTTCAATTCATGAGATAGTTAAAATTGTCTCTATCTCTAAGAAAATCATTACTTAGTAAGGGTAATATTTTTATATTCTGTTGCAGTTGCATTCCCACCAATAAAAGTAATTTAATTTCAGTTGTGCTTTGGTATTATTGAACCGCAAGGGGATCAAATTTTCCTAAAATTCTGAAATGGTTTAATACTTCTTCTCAATGAATAGGAGAAAATTTTATGGAACTAGCATATAATCTCATAGCATATTTCAAGATTTTGTAGATATTATAAAAATGATCATTTAGAAGACTTTGGAGATAAGTGACCCAGTAGATATTTCCACAGTTGCTCAATGTAGTAATTTAAAAAAATGTTATTTGTACTCTATCAAATATGTAAAATAAATGTCATTTTTCCTTGATATATATGTGGGTTGACGAAGATTAAGATTGGTAATATTCTAGCATCCTAATTATTCCCTAACAGAGCTACATAATTATAAATTTAACCTTACGAAGTACATTGATAGACAAAACTTAACAGTTAACTAAAACTCACTTGACCAAATTAGGAAATGGATTTTTATAAGAAATATATCTAAGCATAATGTACTTTGAATTAATGCATGTATCTGTATTCATTTACAGTATATATGATTATATTAAATGAAGATAGTTTAATTCAGATCAATTGCTGATTGTTTTTAATAATACAAAGGAGAAGATCTCTTCTGGTCTACAATTAAACTGCTTTACCCCAAAGTTATATATGAGTAAATTTATATATATTATTAATGTTACAAGCCAATTGAAATTACTGTAATGGAAAGTACACATAGATATAATTTAAATTTTTCCTGGCCATAGCAAACAATATTCAGACTGCTGACTTTGATTCTAGTCAGACCAAATCCCCAGGATACAGGACAATTTTAACTACTCCATGAGGGCCTTTTACAACTTCCAAAATGAATGTCCACTTCTCCTCTCTAATTCCATATCACAAATAATTTAACCCTTTCTTCTATTTCATTTTTGTCTGTCAAAGAAAGACTTCATCTGACATTAAGCAGGCAAGAATTAATTTATTTATAGCTACAATTATCAGCTAGATAGAGTAGAAATAATTACCAAGGGAGGCAGAGTGATGGCTGGGTTTTTAGTTGGGGTAAAGGCAATGGAAAATTACCAATAGACCATCTGGCAAAAGAAGGAAGGGGCAGGTGAGGGGCAATGCTTATTACTTGGAATAGCTATTATCTGATGTATTGTTTTCCTTTTTTACCCTCCTGTAGTTTGAGTTATTGTTCTCTGCAGTCTGACAGCTACAAGATTAGTTTCATGGTAATCAGGGTTGGGGAAAAGGGCTGTAAGGGGTGCTTGAGGAGTAAGGCCACCAGCTTAGTCAAAATAAATAATAATTTTGGTCTTTTCATAAATGGAGAACATACCTATTTATGGGCATGGATTATATCACATATGTATCTATATTTCTTAAAACACAGAGAACAATTAAAATTTTTCAACAGATTATTATATGCAAAAATAGTTATCATTCTCAATATTGTGAAGAACAAGCTCTCTTTCTTATTTTACCTTTTTCCTCAATATCCCTTTTTTTCCTGTGTTCAGTAACATGATTAGAATTGATTGCTACACAGAAGAGTGCATTAATAAATCCTGAGGCTTGTGCTCAAGATGCTCCCCCTTAATATATGCTAGAATCTCAAGTTTTCCCAGCTTCCTTGAAATTCCAGCTCCTAATATTGTCAATATCTTCATACCCACCGAATTTCAGTATCAGGCCTAATGATTCCAAATGCTATTTCATAAGTGCACTTACAAGCCTATTAAAAATATTATGACTTAAAACCCAAATCATGACAATGCGTAGTATTTTCTTTCTCTCAGTTAACCACTTGATAAAGAGGCCATAAATATTTCCATCAATTTAATTCACAAGCAACAAAATAAAAAAGCAATCATATAATAGGGAAAAACACCCATATTATTCTACACATTTTTGAAAATTAGGTATTATATTAATTCAAGAGAAAATCAATTCTTTCTATAGATTTTGTGATTATACTGCAGATCCTTACCTTAAACATTCTGAAACATACACACAGACAATGTATTTTTTCTGTTGTAGTACGACACTTTAGCTCCAGAATTTTCAAGGTATGATTTGCCACATTATGCAATGCCAAGAATGGGTATAGAAAAAATTCCTGTAGCAGTCTGGTCCCATCAGGAAACATAAACCACACACTTTTAAAGAAGGTAACATTTAATATAATGTAGTGCTAACTATAATGAAAGAGTAACTCCAGGGAAGCGGGTGTGGCTCAATCGATAGAACCCCCGTTTACCATGTGTGAGGCCCCGGGTTCACTTCCCGAGGCCTCCTTGTGAGGGCAGGCCAGCCTGTGTGGCGTGGTGGGCTGATGCAGCGGGACCTCACAGCAAGGGGGAGATAAGCAGACACGGAGAAAACACACAGCGAATGGACACAGCAAGCACAAGCAGCAAGGGGGGGGATAAATAAATAAATAAATAAATCTTAAAAAAAAAAAGTAACTCTAAGTTACAAGGGAACACTATATGGTAATAGAAATAACTATACCTTGGGCTCAGGGAGAGTACTCAAGAAAGACAAATTTGGAAGGGGTTTATTCTTCACTGGAGAAGGTATAGTTAGACAGCAGTAAAGTCACTAATTTTGTCACACTAGTGTTGGTATGTAGTTGCTGGGAAAACAATATGGCACTCTCCAGACTGCAGGTGGCAAGCATGGGGCCAGCAACAAGTGGTTCAGGTCTGCAATGTGAGTCTAGTGATCTGTGAAGGCAGAAGGCATTCAGAGCATGCAAGTCACTCAGGATGGGGACTGACAGAGAAGGGAAGGGCTTATAAAAAGGAGCTACAGCGTTAATGCATGAGTTGCATACAAGCTACACAGGCGTTTGACAAGGGAGTCACACAGGGCACTTTTTCCATGTTTATAGGGCTACATACAAGTGATCATGCCAAGGTTGATAGGTAAGAAGAATGGTGTTCTGAGCCCATGACTGTGACAAAAGATATTAGAAATTCTCACACCTGAAGCTCCATCATACATGGCCTGAACCAGAGATTTCCAGAAGCCTCTTCCTACTGTCAACGTCCTTCTAGTGCCTTCTATTGAGAAACCTTAACATCATGTTCACGTTAAAGAACAAATGCTTAAAGAAATTATACTGTTTATCAGAGAGCTAAGATTGAAAATTGTAATCAGAACTGAAGACCAATAAACTGATAATTAACAGCTCATCATTCTGAATACTCAGCTTCCATATGCACCACTGTATATGCATTTAAACTTCCTTAAAACAGCAAAATAACTACATATTTCTACAAAGCAAGATACATCTATCTTTCTTAAAAGCATAGAAGTTCTCCATCTTCCCCAGAATGACAAGATGCATAGGCCCAAGAGTCATTGTTTCCACTGATGACAATATTAGTTATTCCTCAAATACAATCATCTTTTAACTGAATATTCTGATACATAAAGACTAAGTTGTAAAGTTAACTTTCAATCATTCTTGTATATATATATTAATATTTATTATATTTGTGTATACATACATATGTATATATATTTACATTTGTTAATTGAAAGAAGAGAGAGAAGATGAAAATTATTAATTTGTTCAAATTAACACCTGCATGTTATAAGCATAGAGAAAATATGCAGAGGTATTTGTACTAATTTCTGTGTTTGGTCTCAAGACCAAAGTTAATATCTAAGGTTTCCTTGTTTACCCATTTTTCCAGTGTTACTATCCATGGATTCACAAAATGCCTATCCCACAATCATGGCTTTCATACAGTATTGCATTGGGTCAAGAAACACATTTCACTGAAAAGGAAGTGGAGCAATGGGCTAATACTGTAACTGAAAGTTTAATAAGTCATTCCACCTTTTGATTAGCACAGCTGCTTCTAGGCAATCAGGAATATGGCAAGACTTGTTGATTTCGTGAGCATGGACTCATATTATGGAAATGAGCAGGAGAACTGCTGTTTCCCTGAGGTAACATTGTAAAGGTTTCCCACAGGACAAAATTGGTAGAAGCTAATTGCTTTTGGTGGTCCTTAAAAATTACATGGAGAAAAAAATGTCAATAACTGGAAACCAAGAATCAGGGTAAATGCTGGTTTCTTCCAGGACTGGTAATTTTTTCTGTGAAAGCTATTGGAAGAGGGTTCACTGATTAACTGAGCTGATGATAGTCCACATGAATACTGTCAGGTCCATAGGACATCTACACAGATCAAACTGGTGAACTAAAGGAGGATATAAGAGGTATCACTACCCTGCTTCTGTCACTTCCTTTATGGTGGCATTAATCTGTGTGCTTCCTACAGTGATGAAGTACTGCTTCTGGTTTACTATATTGTCAAGGAGGGACATTCTTGGGACTTCTATTTAGCCCTTCCTACCACCATAGCCCTCATTCTATGGGTCTAAGAAACTATTTGGGATTTTTTCTTTTTGTCAAATACAGCTATTCCAAGTATGTCTATGTCCAGTGTTATAAGACATGGGGATCAACTACAGGGTGGATCTGTAAATCAACTGGTTAGAACATGAGTCAGAATTGAATTACAAATCCACAGGTCACCTGATTACCATAAGCACTTAATTGGATTGATGGGTGTCAGTGGCAGTTCAGGGTATCAGGAATTAGCTTAAATTCAGAGTCAAATATTAGCAATTCCTAAAAAGGTGTGGAGCATTCCTTTTTCCCAATGCAATGTTTCTCTAGTAAAAGGCCAAAGTTCAATGAAGACAGTGCTTGGAATTAAATTATGTCAAGTATAACTATAGCAACGACTTTGGCCTGATCTAATGTTATATTCTGCCATTTTGTAGTAACATATTTATGATTGATTTCCACATTGTTTCCACTGTAATTTTACTGTCTTGCATGTATTTTAGCAAGGTTGTGCAATACTTTTGGTGTATAAGCTATTTCTTGTGTGTGTCATCTTATCTACCAATACCACTGGAGCATGCTGATATTTAACTCTAATTATGGGTCTAGTGAAAACAAGGTGTGGTTGTGGTATATTCAAGGGACAATTACAATAACATTTCAAGGTGTTTTCCCCAAAATGAGGATGCATTATGATTTTCATGATGAGGAAGGGTAATCACATTAAACACCACAGGGAAAGCTCTTTTCACAGGAAAGGGAGGCCCCAAGTAACTTGTCATAGAAAATTATAGGTGTCATCTGGCTCTTACCAAGGTCACAATTCCAAAATTTAGGATCCTATCCATTCCCAGGTTATTTATATATGAGACTGGAAACTGAACTGTGATTATAATTCAGCAACATGCAAAATTAAATATTATGTGAGATTGTCAGTAATATTTGCCCTGCAACTCCAGGTAATAGATATTTTTTGTACAGTCAGAAACTCTTTGATTCTCTGGCCACATATTGATATGAGTTAACAGAAATGAGTTTGTCATTTTCTATATAATTACACTCAAGTCCTCTCAAATATACCTAAACTGCACCTTTTATACAGTTTTATTAGCATCATTACACACATAATCGTTAAATGCAGTAACCACTTGAATTCCCAAAGCACATGCTTCAAATGCTCCTTCTTCACAACCAACCATAGATGATAACTCAATTAATTATGATGTTGCTGTGTGCAATATATTACTAGCATTCCATTTTCTGTTAGTTAGAAGTGCTCTAAAGGCATGTGCTCAAGCCCAAAGGCATGAACAAACCCATCCCTAAATCTTATCTTTAGCAATCTATCTCCTATAACTTTTCCAATTGCCAATTCTTTAGCTGTCTGGAGCCAATAAGGACAAATAAAACACATGGTAGCTTAAACATGGTGCATTTAATGTAAATATATATTACCTATGATAAAAGAGCACGTATAAGATATAAGGAAATCAATAAAATATAGTAGGAATGAGAAAGTGTAGGCAAAGGCACATTTGGAAATGATTCAGGCTTTATTGAAGAAGGCATGGTTGGGCCACTGGATGGCAGGGAAATATGTTGTTTAAATGGTGGGAAGTGGTCTAGTGTTTCAGGGCAAAAAAAAATTCAATGATTTGGGTTGTTGGTGGAGGAGCAGTAAATCAGCAATCAGTGGTGTATTAGTTTGCCAATGGGATGCTGATACAACTTGCCAGAAATCCGTTGGCTTTTATAAAGGATATTTATTTGGGGTAGAAGCTTACAGTTACCTGGCCCTAAAGAGTCCAAATTAAGGTACCATAAGAGGGACCTTGTCTCCCAATGTCTTTTGCTACATGTTGACACAAGATGGTGAACAGTGTCTGTGAGGGTTCAGCCTTCTTCCTTCCTCTTAAGGATCTGTGGTCTCAGCTTCTTCTGATCTCAGTTGTAGGCTGGCATAGGGCATTCTTCTTGATTGATGTAGATGTAATCAGCTATCTATGCAGTAAACTCATTGGTGACTAAAGTCCATAAATGTTCTTGTATTACAATTAGCCCAGTGCTTGCTTGGAAAAACACCTGGGCACAATTATGTGGTTGAGTTGACACATTAGCCTAACTATCACAGAGGTGGAGAAAAATTGAAGGACTTGGACAAAAATGTGCTCAGTCACAGATAAGAGGGAAGAAAACCATGTAAAGAAAGATATACATAAGTTGATGTGTTTATGGAAAATGGGACCATGGAGCTACATGTGATCAGAGAAGTTACCCATTGAAAGTGAATAAAATGGGAAATTTTGACTTGTAAATATATTAACTTAATTTTTTAAAAAAGAATGTATTAATATAGCACTTTTAAACATTTTCTTTCTCAACTCCCCATTTTAATTTCATCTATCATTTTTCAATTAAAATATATAAAACTTAAAAAGAAATTATGTCAATTTATTCACAGAATTTGTTATTGGTTATATTTGAATTGGATTTTAATTTTCTTTAGGTAGACTGTAGGTTCATTCAAACACCTTGATTTAAAGGAAAGAATAAGGACATACTTCAGGACTAGAAATGGAAACAGAGATACTTGAGAGCTAATCAATACACAACCCTGATGTAAAACAAGATAGGAAGCCATGACAGTCTATGATTTATGCGATACCCTGAACAAAACAATGTTTAAATTAAAGTGATTTAAAAGCTGTTTTCAAATGAGAATTCAGAATAAAAGGAGAAAGAAGGTACTATTTCATATGAACATATGTGAATTTCTCACATAGAAGGAAAAGTCCTCATATCATTGATGATGAATATACTAGGCACTATGAAATTAAAGATAATATTTGAAATTCCTTATAAAGCTAATAGATGGTTTGAGTAGTAGAATGGAAACAAATGTAGAGCCACATATGAAGCTGGAATTTCAAAGCTCCCTTCTCCTAAATAAATATTTGAAAAGACAAATAGATTATAGTAGAGAGTTATAATGGTGAATAGACTCTGATGATACAATGACTTTCTAAAATGGGTCTCAGTAGGAGTGGCTAGCGAGAAGAGGGAATTAGAAATTCTAAAAAAAAAATAAAAAGGAATAAACAAAACTAAATGACAGAAAAGAAAAAAGATTTTTCAGAGAAGAAATGGACCTGTAGATCCTATGGTATGGTGCCTGCAAAAGATGTTAATGATTTCACCCATCACCATGCACACAAACGGGTACTTCATAAATATATACAGTTTATTTTTTCTTTGTCTGGTGAGTTGTTTTGACCAAAAGAATGTAGCAGAAGTAAAGCTGAGTGAGTTTTGGGCCCAGATTTAAAAAGCCTGAAACGTTCTGCATTATTTATATTTCAGCCATGGGCCACCACGTAAAGGACAGTGACCCACTCGGATGTTAATTTTTATGGCCATACCATCAGAGACATCAGACTTTTGAGCAATATCATGTTATATTCTCCAGGCCATCTTATTTGCTCTAGCTTGGTCCACATGTGGGAGAAATAGACCTGCCCCCAAGAATTATGGGCAATAATATTATTGTCTAATGCAACTAGGTTTCATTTTGGATTTTTACACAGAAAGAGATAAGTTAAATAGATGACATTTAGGAAAAGTTAATGCACATGCAACCAGCATACATACACACACAAATACATATATATATAGAAACATAAGTCATAAAGCATTATAAAACATCATATAGAAAACATGATGGAAAGAAAATGTGTGAAAACATTGATGACAGAGTGGATAGGGAACAAGAATACCACAAAAGAAAGAATGAAGTCCAGATGTAAACTGGATTTTTTTTAGCAATGTTGAATGCAGTGGAAATGTTCCACCATGGTAATATTTTAAGAGGATATAATATGGATCCCATAATAAAATACCTACTTAACTTAATTGTAACAAGGAGGATTAAGTCATGCATTTTCTAATAGGAAGGATCAGAAAATGTGTATTAGCATTGTGGGAAGATGGCAGATTAGGAAACTCCAGGATTCAGTAATCCTACCAGAGCAACAATTGAAAAGGGAGAAACTGCATAAAACAAATAACTTTAAACTCCAGTCCAATATATTACAGTACAAAATACAGAGAAGAATAGGAGGAAGAGGCTGATAAATTATGGGCAATTTGGAGCCAATCGTTGCCCCTTTCATGAATGCCTACTTGTGCCAGCTGGAAAAGACTGACTGGGGAAATTCTTCTCTGGCATTCCACCTCCACCCTGAGAATTTTCTCTGCAGGCTAAAGCATCTTGAGACAAAAAAAGGAGTGCAAGAAACAGTTGAAGTGGATAGCCTGGGGCAGATTTCCTGGTTTAAACAACCTGCAGATGGAAGTCTTTCTATTGGGAAATAGAGGAGACATACAACAGCAGATATGGACAGGGAGAAGAAATGTTCAGCAAACTAGAAGAACAATCAAAGTCATATAGTCAGGAAAACAGTTACAGAAAAGAATAGGAAGAAATGAGCAGTGTGCCATGGACCTGAGTGACAAGTATTAAGTGTACATACATATAAATCAAGAAGAGAAGGGAAAAATGTGAAAAAGAATATTTGAAGAAATAATGGCAAAAATATTCCTAACTCTTATACATATCCAAGAATCAAAAGATACTCTAATCAGAATCAACCCTAATATACCCACACTGAGATACAAAATTATCAGAATTTCAGATGCCAAAGCTAAGGATAATTCAGAAAGCAAGAAGAGAAAAATGATTTACCACATAAGAGATCCTCAATGAAACTAATTGTCAAATTCTTATCTGCAAAGATGGAGATGTGAAGGCAGTGGTATGATATAATTAATGTACTGAAATAGAAAAAATTCTATATCTGGAAAACATATCCATCAAAATGAGGGCAAGCTTAACATAGTCACAGAAATAGAGAGAGTTCACCAACAAAAGACTTGTCCTTCAGTAATTACTAAAGAGAATTCTTCAGGTTGAAAGGAAAAGACAGGAGAGAATGGTTTGGAATAATGGGAAGAAATGAAAATCTTCAGTCAACATAACTAAAAGGTGAAACACAGAAGTGATGAGTACTGTGTCCTCTATATATAACTTTACTCTTTAACTCCTATAACAGAGAGACAACAATTGAATACGAAAATTTCATATCACTTGATAATGGACACAAAAAAGATAAAGAGGTATTGTGAGACAAAAAGAATGTACAAAGGGGAGGTGGAGGGATATTAGAGCAGAAATCATGAATGCTATTGAAACTGAGTTGGTATCTTTTAAATTAATAGGTTACAGACAGAGAATGAGAAATACAAACACCAGGGTAACCACAAAAAATGTAATTTAAAGATACACAGAAAAAAGGAGGAAGGGAATAGACAGATAAACCACAAAAGATAAACCATGCAGATAAAAGAGCATGCAGTAAAGGAAGAGAGAGAAAAAAGTGACGATATATGAAAATCAAAGGACAAAATGACTGAAGTAATATAGACTGTAGAGTAATAATAATGAATGTAATCGATTAAACATCCCAATCAAAATACACACAGAGACCGAATGGATAAAATGCATAATCCAAATATATCTTGTTTATAAGAGGCTCAGCTAAGACTCAAAGACACATGTAGGTTGAATGTGAAATGCTGGAAAAAGAAAAACTGTGAAAATAGTGAGCAAAATATCAGGGAAAGTTATATTAATATTGGGCAAAAAATTGTAAGTCAAAAGCTGTTGTAGGAGACAAAGAAGATAAAGATACATTAATAAAATGGGCAATCCACCTAGAAAAAATAGCAATTCTAAATATTTATACCACTAACCATGGTGTACCAAATACACAGATTTATTGTTATTGAAGTTGTAATCTTATGTTTATTGAGTAACTTATAACAATGGTATAAATAACAAATTTTTAAATAAAAATATCAAGAAACATTCAGACCATTAATAAAGTCAAAGTCCTTTCTTTGAAAACAATCAGTATAATTGACAAAACTTTAGCTAGACTGACAAAGAGAAAGTGAAATGACACAAATAAATAAAATTAGAAATGAGAGTATGTCATCACTACTAAACCAATGGAAATAAAAAGTATCATAAGAGGATACTATGAACAACTGAATGCCTACAAATTAGACAACCAAGGTGAAATGGGCAAATTCCTATAAACAATGAACAACGTACATTAACTCAAGAAGATATACATGTTCTGATCAGACTAATTAAAAGTAATGAAATTGAATCAGTCATCAAAAACCTCCTAACAGAGAAAAACACGGGAAAGTGGACTTCACAGGTGAATTCTACCAAATTTTCCAAGAAGAATTAATACCAATCCTGCAAAACTCTTAAAAAAATTTCAAGAGAGGTCAACACTTACTAACTCATTCTATGCCATTAAAATCACAGTAACACTAAAGTTAGATAAAGATAGTATAAAAAAGAAAATTACACACAAAATTTTCTAATGAACATAGATGCAAAAATCCTCAACATAATACTTGCATATAGAACTCAATAGCATATCAAAAGATTTATATAGCATGCTCAAGTGGGATTAATCCCAGGTATGCAAGGGTGGAGCAACATATGAAAATAAATTAATGTAGTGTATCACAATAACACATGAAGGGGAAAAAACACATGTTTTTCTGAATTGACAGAGAAAAGGCAATTCATAAAATCTAGCATTCTTTCTTGATAAAAACACTTAGAAATATAGGAATAGAAAGAAACATCCTCAACATGATACAGTGTACATATGAAAATCCCACTGCTGACATCATAACTGTGAAATGGAAAAAGCTTCCCCTCTAAAGTATGGAATATGACAAGGATGCTCACTCTCAATTCTGTTATTCATCATTGTCCTGGAAGTTTTAGCCAGAGCAATTGGGTTAGAAGAAGAAATTAAAGACATCCAAATTGAAATGGAAATAGTGAAATTTTCACTATTTGCGGATGTAATGATCTTATATATTGAAAGCCCCAGAAAATCAACTACAAAACAACTAGAGCAAATAAATATATTCAGCAAAGTTAAAGGTTCAAGACCAACACACAAAAAAGCAGTAATGTTTCTATAGATGAGCAATCTGAGGATGAAATCAAGAAAAAAATCCATGAAAATAAGAAAAATTAAAGGAAATATCTACTAATAAATTTAACCAAGGGTTTTAAAGAAACCCTTAAAACTACAAAATTTTGCTAAAATAAATCAAAGATATAAATAAAGGCAAGGTATTCCATGGCCATGGATTTGAAGAGTAAATATTGTCAAGATGCCCATTTTCCCTCCAAATTATTTAGTTTCAACAGTAGCCCAGTGAAAATTCCAAGAGCTTACTTTACAGGAATGGAAAAGTCAAGCATCAAATTTATTGGGAAGACTAACAAGCCCCAGATAGGCGAAACCATCTTGAAAAAGAAGAATGAAGTTGGAGGCTCAACTTCCTGAATTTAAAACTTATTAAAAACCCACAGTGAACTGGCACAAGACTAGTTATGTACACAAATGGAATACAAGTGAGAGTGCAGGAATAGACCCTCACATCTGAGGCCAATTGATTTTTTATAAAGTAGTTTTACTGATATATAATCACACACCATAGACACCATTCAGTGTGTACAATCAATGGCTCTCCTTATAATCACGAACTTGTGTATTCATCACTATGCACTATATCAAAACATATCCATTGCCCCGAAAAGAAAAAAACCAATATCCCTTATGCCACCCTATTATTGTAATTTAGAATTGGGGTGGTAACTTTGTTACAGCTGTGAAAGAACATTAAAATATTACTTTTAACTACAGTCAATAGGGTGCATTAGTTGTATTTTTTCCATTTACCACCCTTTTGTTAGCACCTTGTAATAGTGATGTACAATTATTCCACTTCATAAAAGAACTTCTCATATTTTTATTGTCAACCAGAATCATTGTACACAACAATATTCTTTGTGTTATGCAGTCCCATATATTTTTAAAGATTAGAAAATTCACAGGCTTACAAAAAAGCCACACACAAAAATATATTATTCTCATTTAACTCCCTACTGTTGACACTTTGCACTAGCATGGCACATTTATTACAGCTGTGGAAAGTGTATTAAAATATTATATAATCTTCATTTCAATTGATGAAAATGTATTACTATGTTACTCAAATATAGAAGATAAGTTGAATTATCTGTACTTTCCCCTATATGACCTTATTTTTAAAACCTTGTTATAGTGACACATTTTTTCTACTTCATGGAAGAATATTCTTGTATTTGTAAAATAATATACAAATATACATTTCTAACCAACCAAGTTCACTTTGTGATACATTCCCAATTTATCCTCTAGGTTTCATTCTATTGAAAGAACCCTAGACTACCACTTTCAGCCACTATATATGTGTATTTACCTATCTATAATTAATACCAATCAATTAGTGGCATTAATTATACTCGTTACAGAAGGTTACCATCATCCCTAGACATTTCCAAACATTTACAATCAACCTTATTAAACATTATTCAACGCTAAGTATCAGCTCGACCTTCTCAAACCTAATTCTATCTCCCAGTAACCTATAATCTAGGTTTTAACTCCATGAGTCTATTCAATGTATTTATTTCATATTAGTGAGACATACAATATTTGACATTTTGTGTGTGTCTGGCTTCATCCAAATTGTTATATGAATCTCAACTTCCTTTCATCTTAAAGCGGAGTACTATTCTATCATATATTTCACATTTTGTTTATCCCTTCATTGGTTGATGTACACTTGGTCTATTTCCATCTTTTGGCGATTGTGAATAATGTCAAAATGAATATCATTGTGAAAATATAAGTACGTGTCACTGCTTACTTTCAGTTCTTCTGAATATATTCATAGAGTCAGGATTGCTGGCTCATATGGATGTTCTATATTTAGCTTCCTAATTTTATTAGTCAGCCAAAAGTGGTGGTGATACAAAGCACCAGAAATCTGTTGGCTTTTATAAGGGTATTTATTTGAGGTAGAAGCTTACAGTCACAACTTCCTACAGAGTCCAACTCAAGGTACCATAAGTGGTACTTTCTTACCCAAAGTCATTTGTCATGTGTTGAAGCAAGATGGCAGGCAGTGTCTGTGAGGATTCAGCTTTCCTTCTTCCTCTTAAGGCTCTGTGGTACCAGCTTATTTCTATCTCAGTTGTAGGCTGGCATAAGCGTCATTTATCAGGGCTTTTCAGCTGCTCTGTTTTCTTCAGCTGCAAACTCTCAGGTTCATCTCTCTTCCCAGAGCCTATGCCATGTCTATGGAGCTGTCTCTGTTCCTCTGTGTATCTTATTCTGTGTATGTACTTGAGTGACTTTCCATTTATATAGCCCACAAAAGGGGTGATGACTCAAACTGAATTGCCCTAATGCATTGAACGAATCAAAGCCCTAAACATGATTTAATAAAGTAAAAGTGAAATCTCAGAATTTAATACAATCAAAAGGGTATCATGCCCAGAGGAACAGACCAATTCCTCTTTTTGAAATTCAAAAATAATGTACAACTGCCACACTTTGTCCTCTGAATTCCAAAAAGGCATTACAATATTCAAATAAAAATACTTTCAATCAGTAACAATCCTAAGTAAAAAATCACATGACAATCAATTTATAGAAATATAGTTTGGCTTGGGATAAATTCCCATCTGACTCTAGAACTCTGAAACTTGCAAAACAATTTATCTGCTTCCAATGTACAAAGGGACAGACAAAGAATAAACATTTGCATTATCATAAGGATATTTTTGGAGGGAAACATGAGTCAGTAGTCCTCAACAATTCTAAATATCTTCATTAGATTTCAGAGTCTGAGAGTCAGTCTCAAGATGCTAGTTTCTTCTTCCTGGGGCCTCATGGGGACCCACCCTTTCCAATGGCTTGCCCATTGGCCATTTTTTGATTCCACCCTTATCAATATCTGGGTGTCAACCAAGCTCCAGACCTCACCTTCCAAGAATGTTGGGTTGATGGCCACATTTTACACACACTCTGGGGTAGAGATTCAACCCCCTTAATACAGTGAGGTGAAGACAGCATTCTCCCAAATATCTGTGTACGAGCCCAAATCTCTCAGAGCATTGAGATGGTGACCTGGACTTCCCTAATCCCTGTTCAGACCTATGGGGTGTTGACCTCACACTCCCCAACCCTTGGGAAATTTGCTCCACTCTTTTTGTAGACTGGGGTGGCAAAACTAAACCTAAACAGTGGGCTGGAACATCCACCCTCTTCAAATGCCAGGGCAAATGTACCTTCTCTGTACACATGGGGGTTCCCTCTCTTGGCCAAAGGAGATGCCTTAATTCCAGACCTCAGTTTCCATGGTTTTCCTCTTAAAGCCATTTTTCCTTCCATATTTCCCCTCCATGTCACTTTTAGTCCAGGCTGACAGTGGTTTTGTTCATACTATTCTCACAAAAAGCTTGTTGGTTTAGACTGTAGGAAGCAGGGGTCCAAGCCATCAGACAGTAAGACTTTCCCCAATTCTTTGTTACATAACTGCATTGTCAAACCTGAGTTCCAAGTTCCAAGTTTAGTTAATTCCTCAAATGGGGTACTGTCTTCTGGGAGTTTGATTTCCAGGCTTGGAATTTCCACAATCAGTTTCTGTTTCCTTTGTGACCAATAATTCAGTTATCAGCTTATCTCTTTCCTCTAACATGTTTCTATAAGATGCAAATAGCAGCCAGGCTGCATTTTCCACATTTAGTTTGGGAATCTCCTTGGCTAAATGTCCAAGCTCATAGCTTACAAATTCTGTACAACATCAGAAGTTAATTTTGCTAAGTTCCCATGTCTTTAAAACATGGATCGCCTTTCCATGAGTTTCCAATAAGAATTTCATTATTTACTTCTAAGGCCTCATAGAAAGTCTCTTTAGTGTTCATATTCCTAACATCAGTCTCTTCAAACCAATCTAGGCCTTTCCTATCAAGCATCTCACAGTTCTCCCAAAAAATACCCCTTACCCATTTATAAAACCATCCCAGCATTTTAGTAACTGCAAAACCACCACTCCACTCTGCTGGTACCAAATTCAGTATTAGCCAAAAGAAGTGCTGATGGGAAGTACCAGAAATCTGTTGGCTTTCATAAAGGGTATTTATTTGCATTGAAGCTTACAGTTACAAGTCCCTAAGGAGTACAATTCAACAGAGTCCTCACGAAACTCTGTTGCTATGTATTGAGGCAAGACAGCAGGTGATGTCTGGGAAGATTCATCCTTCCTCTTCCTCTTAAGGCTCTTTGTAACCTGCTTCTTCTGATCTCAGATGTAGTCTGGAGGGCTTGTTTCTTTCTGAGCTCAGCTCTTCTGTTCTCTTCACAAGCCCGTAGACAGGCTCATCTCTTATCTGGGGCTGCAGGATCAAATTCCATTCCTCTTCCATGTCTGTGGTGCTCTCTCTGTTCTTCTCTGTGTATTTTATTCTGTCTTCTCCTTGAGTGACTGTTGTTCATATAGCCCACAAGGGGGTGGAGACTCAAAGTGTCACCCTAATTACATGGTTGAATTAAAGCCCTAATCTTAATTTAATAAGGTAAA
The DNA here is from genome assembly GCA_029593785.1 of Cabassous unicinctus. NCBI lineage: Eukaryota > Metazoa > Chordata > Mammalia > Cingulata > Chlamyphoridae > Cabassous > Cabassous unicinctus. The sequence goes on from JAQZBX010007103.1 coordinate 17,865, forward strand.
ATTGAAATCTGTGAATTTAATACAATCAAAGGTGCATTATGCCCAGAAGAACAGAGCAGTTTACAAACATAATCAATATCTGATTTTGGAATTCATAAATAATATCAAACTACCACATTGAGAAACCACCAAACACGGTTCTATGGATGTCACAACATTCTACATTCTCACCAACAGTGGAGGAGTGTCTCTACATCCTCTCTAACACTTGTAGTTTTCTGTGTTTTTTTTTAAATACTGGTGATGATATAAGGTGTAAAATGATATCTCATTGTAATATTGATTTGCATTTCCCTAATAGCTAGTGATGTTGAACATTTTTCCAGTGCTTTGAAACCATATGCATTTCCTCTTTACAAAAATGTGCCTCAAGTCTTTTGACAATTTTTAATACAATAAGCTTATTTTGAAGAGGTTTTAGATTAAAGAAAAGTTACATCAAAATTATTAGCAATTCCATATATCCTATTCCCTCCCCCATTCACATCTTCCACAGTTAATAACACCATACAATTTTGTGATACTTTTGTTACAATTGCTTAATAAATATTGAAGCATTGCTCCTACTCAAGGTCAATGCTTGCAAAATGTCCTATGTTCCAACTATTATTTGCCTCTCCTCCCCTCAGAACATTTAGAAACCACTATCTTTATAACATTGTTACATATTTTTCCATTACTACAGTATTAATAAGTTTACTTTGTCCATGCTTACATTTCCCCTTTATGTTCATTCATTCCTCAACCTTGAGGATTTTGGGAAGGTGATGCCTGATCTGCCTCCAATTTAGAGGGTTTTATATCTAATGGGGCATATGGAAGGATTTGTTTTGCTTGCAGTTGAAAATTCCATTTCTTGATTTGGGTGTCCATCATCATTTTGTTAGTAGTCCTGAAAAAGTTCAACAATCTGGAGAGTAGGTGTTTTCTGCAACTCTTTGGGATTCAGGGCTCAACTTGTTTATAAAGAGATTAAAGATTTAATGCTCTGAGACACATATTTAATGGTTATAATGATAATTATAAGCTCAAATAAAAGGGGTAGAAGAATAATGTGCAGGGAAATTATAAATGAATTTAACTTTGTTACAATGGGAAAATTGGTGGACATATATTTCAATACTTACCGATATGTTGCTGATTTCATGTTATCGTGTGCCTTGGCTTTTTATCTGGATTGCTTATGAGTCCTCAGGGATTCCTGTATTTGAATCTTTGTTCACAGAAGCTGTTAGTGGGATTTGTTTGAGACGTGCATAAGTGTAATTTATGGAATGACCTCCTAACTCATTTTGAAATCTCTCAGCTGTTGAAACTTTTTGTATATGATGTTTCTCCTTTTTGGTCAAGGTTTTTTCCAAATGAAACACTGGGTGGTGCTTAGTATTAATCCCTTGATGCCAGGGAGGCTCAAACCAAACAGTCATGTCCCATGACGGGGTGGGGGGAAGGATGTAGTGTCTTTATTTGCTGAGTTTGGCCTAGACAGAGGCTACATTTCAGTAACAAGGAGGTTTCCACAAGATAACTCTTAGGCAATAGTGATTATTAGGCTAGAAGAATAAGGCTCATAGTTAGATGCATTAATATTGAGGGCGTGGTACAATGGTATGTTTTATTTTATTAGGCCCTACCTGTGCACTCAACAGATCCTTGCCCCTCTATTTGAGGACATAGGAGGACTCCACAGGATGGAAGTTTAATATTTTGTTGTTTATTATATGGGTCTCCACCCACTGAGATAACACCATATGACAAGATGAGCACATTCATACTCTATTGAAGATGCCTGTATTAATCAGCCAAAAGGGGTGCTAATGCAAAGTACTAGAAATCCTTTGGCTTTTATAAGGGATATTTATTTGGGGTAGAGGCTTACAGTCACAAGGTCCTAAAGAGTCCTCCTCAAGGTACCATAAAAGGTATTTTTGCACCCATTATTTGTGTCTGTGAAGGCACAGCCTTCCTTTTTCCTCTTAAGGCTCCATGGTCCCAGCTTCTTCAGATGTCAGCTGCAGGTTGGCATAAGGCTTATCTCTCTTCCCAGAGTTCATTTCCTTCTAGGCTCAGTTGCTCTGGTCTCTTCACAAGGTCAGCTGTAAGCTATCAGGCTCTTCTCTCTTCCCAGGCTGCAGGATCCTTTCTGTATTGTCTCTGTGTATCTACTTCTTTGTGTTCTCGATTAAGCATCCATTTATAAAACCTACCATGGGGGTGGGGTGGGGACTCAACCCAGCATACCCTAATGATGTGATCAAATCAAAGCCCTAATCTTTACATAATTTAATCAAAGGCTTCTCAGCTGAATCTAATACAATCAAAGGGTATCATACCCACAGGAACAGACCAGTTTACAAACATAATCAATATCTCCTTTTTGTAATTCATAAATAATATCAAACTTCCACAATGCCCAGATGCACCATTTCCCACAGTCTTCCCACCACAAACACCCTGCACCTGTGACTGTCACCTGCTGTATTAGCCAAAAGAACATTCCCACAATTGTATTTTCAAACACAGACTTCTACCTTTCCAGAGTTCACCTGTACCATCCCCCAGCCCTCCTCCAAGTTCAATGGATGGTCCCACCAACCCAACAAACCTACTCTTCTTCACAATCCAAGAACATTGAACCCACTCACATCCTTGACCACAATCACTCCACCAACTTCCAAAACACTCCCTTCCACCATATCATAGGTTCTGTCCAGATTGAGCATTTACTCGTTGTTCTCTACACCCTTTCTGGCTCCTGTAACTTATCCTCCAGACTTTATCTCTGTTAGTTTCCTCAATACATTTAAGTCATATCAGTGAGGTCATGCAATATTTTTCCTTTGGTGACTGGCTTACTTCAATTAACTTAAGAATTTTGAAATTCATCCATGCTGTTGCATGTATCAAAACTTCATTCTTACTTACAGCTGAGCAATTATTTCTAAGATATTTTTGCCCAAAACTGGATCGTAAAAAATGCTTCCTAATGTATTCTTCAAGGAGTTTTATAATCCTAATTCTTATATTTAGGTTTTTGATCAATTTTGAGTTATTTTTAGTATACTTGTGTGTATTATTCAGGGTTCTTTAGGGAAACAGAATCAACAGGAGATATCTGTAAATAGTATGAGATTTTGTAAGATTCTCTCACACGACTGTGGGGATGCACAATTCCAGGTTACACCAGTAGGCTGCAAACCAGGTGCTTCAATGAAAGTACACTGAAGGTCTTTAATGAGTTTCAGGAGACGTTGGCTGTACAAAGAAGAGTTGGGAAATTCTCTCTGAATGCTGAAATCGCTTCCTCTTTTAAAGCCTTCAACTAATTGGATAAAACATCACTTATTGGTGATGGCAATCTCCCTGGTTGATTGTAGGTGTAATCAGTCATCTATGCAGTAAACTCGCTGATGACTAAAGACCGTAAACATCCTTTTATTATAATTAGCTCCATGCTCGCTTGACCAAACAACTGGGCACAATTACCTGGCCAAGTTGACACATTAGCTTAACCATTTCAGTCCACCTCTTGTCAAGTCCGCAAACATACACATTACTTTAAACCATACTTAGTCTCTAAGTAAAAGCAATGAAAATCAAGCTTATGTATATTTCTGCCTAACAATGTTCAAATCTCCTGCATACAACTGGAAATGCATTAGTTCCCTACAGAATAGACTACAAGTCCTTGGGTAATATTCACTCTTAAACTTGACATTCTTAAATATTATGACATGAAACTAATACAACTTGTAATATGATAAGGGAAAAGGTTGGGGAAGAAAACAAATTCATTTTCTGTACATATACAAGCATAATTATAACAAACAAGGAAGAAAGTTTCATGACTATTGCAGTCCTCATGTCTGTAACTGGTCACATGATCAAAGTTCATTTTTATCACTACCTTCTTCCACTACCCATTCCATGTTCCCATTACCCTCAGCAAGACTTCAGCTGGCCATGGTTTTTTGTCTGGTGGGGTGACCCAAACTTTCATTCCTGAAGATTCGGGGCCATTGTTAGCCTTGTTTGGATTAAGTTGTTACAATTTTCCACTGACTTTAATCACAGGGCATGGCAGTATTAAAAGATGCCCTAGTGGATCTGTATTCCAGGTAAACTCTTCTTTACCATCATTATGTAGATGCAGTCCTATTTCCCTTTGATAGTCAATCACCTCATCCTGTACAGTAATTCCCTTCTTTGCCTGTTGATTCAGAGGTAAGAGGAACCCAAAGTGGCCATGTGGCAATCTTAACTTCTAGTCCAATGGAATCATTGTGTTCCCTGATGGCAATACTACTCCTTTTAGAACTATAACCTGTAGGCGAGCAGAATTTAAGGTTGTAGGGACCAGTAGCAAAAATTTTTCTTGTAGGTCACTAGGGATAATAGTGAGTGGTGCCACTTCCACTTCCACCCCTTGATTCCTAGATCCATGAATTCTGGTTATTGGAGAAACAGCACCATGGAGTGGATGCTGATTTAGAGCATACATAGCCTCCTGGAGAACATTGCCCTGCAAGGTATTGCCCCATTGACCATAGTTGGTGCCATAATTGATTCTTCAGAAGGCCATTCCACCATTCTATCAATCCAGCTGCTTCAGGGTAATGGGAAACATGGTAAGACAAGTGAATTCCATGTGTCCATTCCCACATATTATTTGCTGTGAAATGTTTCCTTGATCAGAAGCAATGTTGTGTAGAATTTCATGGGGGTAGATAAGACATTGGGTCAGTCCATAGATGGTAGTTTTGGAAGTATAGTGTGCAGGAAATGCAAACCCATATCTGTAGTATGTGTCTATTCTATTTAAAACAAATCACTGCCCCTTATATGGTGGAAGTGTTCCAATGAAATCAACCTGTCTCCAGGTAGCAGGCTGATCACCTAGGGGAATAGTGCTATATTGGGTGCTGAGTGAGGGCCTCTGCTGCTAGTACATTGGGCACTAAGTAGTGGCTGTAGCCAAATCAGCCTTGGTGAGGGGAAGTCCATGTTGCTGAGCCCATGCATACCTCCATCCTTACCTCCATGGCCACTTTCTTCATGAGCCCATTGGACAATGACAGGAAAGATTAGGGAAGGAGGCTGAGTGTTAGCCACAGAGAGGATAATCTTATCCACTTGATTATCAAAACCTTCCTCTTCTGAAGTCACCCTCTGGTGAGTATTCCAATGGGATGCAAATATTTCATGTGTTTTGCCCACTCAGAAAGGCCTATCCACATACCTATTCCCCAGACTTCTTTGTCACCAATTTTCCAATCATGTTCCTTCCAAGTCCCTGACCATCCAGCCAAACCATTGACAACAGCCCATGAATCAGGGTACAACCACACATCTGACATTTCTTCTTCCAATCAAAATGACAACCAGGTGCACTGCTCAAAGTACCACCCACTGGGAGGGTTTTTCCTCACAACTGTCCTTCAGGGATGTCCCAGAAAAGGGCTGCAGTGCTGCAGCTGTCCACTTTTGGGTGGCACCTGCAGATAATGCAGAACCACCTGTAAACCAGTCCTGAGTTTTCTCTTTCTCAGTCAAGTTATTGTAAGGTATAATCCCAAGAGGCCAAAGCTGTGTGTTGGGAAAGAGAAAGTAACATGGCAGGGGTGGTAACAATTGGCATTTGGGCTACATCCTCATGTAACTTACTTGTGCCATCAAGACCCACTCAAGCCCTACCTTGTATATACCACTTCTACTTTATTATGGAGTGCTGCTGTGCAAGCTCCAACTTTATGGTTTGGTGGGTCAGACAATACCCAGCTTATGATAGACAACTCATGTCTCATGGTAACTTGATAGCCCATGTTACAGAATTCAGTCTCTACCATGCCAGAGTAGCAGGCCAAAAGCTGTGTCTCAAAAGGAGAGTAGATATCTGCAGAGGATGACAAGGCTGTGCTCCAAAATTCCAAGAGTCTGCATTGTGTTTCTCCAATAGGTGCCAGCCAAAGGCTTCAGACAGCATCTCTATATGCCACTGAAACTTTCAGCACCATTGGATCTGGTGGATCATATGGCCCAAGTTGTAGTGCAGCTTTCACAGCAGCGTGGACCTGTCACAGAGCATCCTCTTGTTCTAGTCCCCAATCAAAACTAGCAGTTTTTCTGATCACTCAGTAAATGGGCAGGAGTAGCACAGCCAAATGAGGAATGTGTTGTCTCCAAACTATGAAGAGATCAACTAGTCTTGTGCCTCTTTTTTGGTTGTAATTGGGGCAGATGCAACAGCTTATCCTTTACTTTAGAAGGGATGTCTTGACATGCCCCTCTCTACCGGACACCTAGATATTTCACTGAGGTGGAAGTTCCCTATAGTTTTGTTGGATTTATCTCCTATCCTCTCTCATGCAAATGCCTTATCAATAAGTTTAGAGTCTTTGCTACTTGTTGTTCACTCAGTCCTATCAACATATCACCAGTGTGATGTCTTGGGGGAGGAAGAGATGATGAAGGTCCCTCTGGACAATATTATCACATATGGCTGGAGAGCTGATATAACCCTGAGTCAGGAAAGTGGACATATACTTCTGGCCTTGCCAAGTGAAAGCACTGTTTCTGGTGGTTCTAACTACTGACAACTAAGAAAAAAGCATTTGCCAGATCAACAGCTGCATACCAGGTACCAGAGGCTGTGTGGATTTACTCAAGAAATGATACCACATCTGGAACAGCAGCTGCAATTGCAGTCACCACCTGGTTAAGTTTATGATAATCCACTGTAATCTTGCAAGATCCATCTGTTTTCTGCACAGACCAAATAGGAGAGTTGAATGGGTATGTGTTGGGTATCACTACCCCTGCATCCTTAAAATCCTTAATGGTGGCACTACTCTCTGCAATCCCTCCAGGAATCTGGTATTGCGATTTACTATTTTGATAGGTAGGGGCAATTCTGGTGGTTTCCACCTGGCCTTTGCAAACATAATAGCCATCACTCCACAAGTCAGGGATCCAATGTGGGGATTCTGCCCCTCACTGAGTATGTCTATTCCAATTATCCATTCTGGAACTGGGGAAATAACCACAGAATGGGTCTGGGGACACACTGGACCCACTGTGAGACAGATCTGAGCTAAAACTCCATCAATCACCTGAACTCCAAAAGCCCTTACTCTGCCTGGTGGAGCACAGTGATGTTTTGAGTCTCCTGGAATGAATATCACTTCTTAGCCAGTGTCTAATAATCCCCAAAATGTCCGATCATTTTCTTTTCCCCAATGCACAATTACTCTGATAAAAGGCCATAAGACTTCTTGGGGAAAGGCGGGAGGAAGAAAAATAGTATAAGTTTTTGGCAGTTTAACAGGATCCTTCCCCAAGGGGACCTGGCCTTCTCCTCATTCAAGAGGTATTTGGTCTGTAAATTGTCTCAAATCTGGGAATTGATTAAGGGGCTGTGATTCTCTGCATCTGTAATTTGAGTTAGGGTTTTGTTCACTACACCTCAAACTCTTCTTCTTATGCAGATCCAGAAGAAATTTAGTAGACTGCCCATCTATTTTATTTCTAGGTACCCCATGATTTATTAGCCAATGCCATAACTCTATGAGACTCAGACTATTTTGAGTGCTGCTTTGAATCTGCCTTTCATTGCAGTAGCCTGCTCACCTTCTCTTTGGCAATTAACTGCTGATACTTGACTTTTACCTGACTGAGATCTGATCATCCTCATAATGTTTAAGGATTTTAATTCTATTTCAGTGCCCCTCCCTACAATAATATTTGGACTACAGAGAAAAGCAACCATAGAGCTCTTTAGGGAAGATGGAGTTAGTCTTACAAATTTATTCCTCACAGTCCTGGTTAAACACCCCCACCACATTCCTGGGGGTTTTTAGGCAAGTCTTAAATGGTAAATCCACCCTAGCATTCCAATCTCTGTAAACATTTGAATTCCCTCTTCTACTGTATACCAGGGCAAATTGGGCATCTCAACCTCAGACATGCTAGGCCATATTTCCATCCATGTTTCAGTTAGCCCCCTGAACAAACTGTTAGAGCACTTTCTAGCCCCTCAAGCTACAGTGTTGAATCTAGAATTTCTGCTTATTGGGCCCATATCAATAAATTCAGCAGGATCCAACTTTATATTCCTTCCACCATTATCCCATACCCTTAGCATACATTTCCACACATATTCCCCTGATTTCTGTCTGTATAAGTTGGAAAACTCATGCAGTTCTTTCATTGTATAGCATACTTCCTAATGGGTCACACTTTGTATGTCACCTTTTGGGGCTTGTTGTGATTTTATTCTAGTAATAGGTCTTGAAGAGAAGAGGGGTCATGGGGGTGGGCAAAGAGAAGGATTAGAAATTTCTTGCAAGCTTCTGAACTCTGGAAGTTCCTTTTCATTTTCTTCTGGTGATACAGGATTAATCTCTTCAGGTAGTGGTTGGATTGTAGTTTCCTCAGGGCAGGGTTGAGGTTGGGCAGTGCTTGCTGGATTTGAGCTGGTGCCTGCCTCAGGGCTGGGAAGAGGTCTAAACTCCCTAAAGGAGACCAGAGGCTGGGCAGTGCATACTGGAGTTGGGCTGGTACATGCCTCAGGCCTGGGTGGAGGTCCAGACTCCCTGGGGCATGCCAGAGGCCTGGTGATACAAGATTAACAAAGTATGGTTTCCACAAGGAAGGCCATCATGGGTTTATCTGTTAAAGTCTCAGCAGAATTTAGGGTTCCAATGTCCTCACCAAAATTGTCATCATCCATATGTCTCCATCCCAATCCTCAGGTTTCCACTCCTTTCTAATCAATGTCTTCACTTTAACCATAGATACCCTGCTGGGTTAAGATTTTAGTTTCCTTTCTAACTCTACTCCTCTTACAATGAGTGTCTGAGTCTGATTCTCAGATATCTCAAACCTGTGGCTGCAGGAAATAAGATTTTCTTCCATAGTACATATAGAAATTTTCACATCTTTCATGTAGAGTTTAAGCTGCAAATTTGAAGCCTTTTGCTCATCTCTTTCTTTTGTAACTGTATCCAGAATATCTCAGAAGAGGCAGACAACATTATTAGACCTTTTGACTTCACAAAACTCTGTTAAGGTGTTGAAAACACACTCTCACCCTGATCCTTGCCTCTTATAAGGGAGAAATAAGGGGAATCCAGTAATGATATTTTGTATATTTCCATTGCCAACTCACACCATGGAATGTTAGTGGCCTCTTCATTATTGGAAAGGGAGTTATTAGTATCCTTGAGTCCAATTAGAGTAGACAGCCAATTGCAAAACTCCCAAAACCACCTCAGACATCCCATGTTTCAGATTCTGTTCCTCAAGAAGTACTCTTGGTACCAAGCTATATTAGTTAGGGTTCTCTAGGCAAACAGAATCAACAGGAGATACCTGTAAATAGTATGAGATTTTATAAGAGTCTCTCATGTGACCATGGGGATGCACAAGTCCAGGTTCCACAGGCAGGCTGCAAACCAGGGACTTCAATGAAAGTCCAAAGAAGGTCCTTGATAAGTTTCCAGGAGATATTGGCTGTCCAAAGATGATCTGGGAAATTCTCTCTGAATGCTGAAATCACTTCCCCTTTTAAGGCATTCAACTGCTTGGATAAAATGTCACTCACTGCTGACAGCAATCTCCCTGGTTGATTGTAGTTGTAATCAGCCATCTATGCAAAAAATTGGTGGATGACTAAAGCCCATAAATGTCCTTGTATTGCAATTGCTTTACAAAACAACTGTGCACAGTTACCCGGCCAAGTTGACACATTAGCCTAACCATCCCAAATTGAGATAGGTATCCTCCTTCTTTTCTTTTCTTTCTTTCTTTCTTTATTTTTTTGTGCATATGAATAAACCATTCTGCCAGCATCAACTCTTCAATTAATTATTCTTTTCCAATTGAGTGGATTTGGAACCCTTATCAAAAATCAATTGTCAATACTTTCTACTCAATAAATTGTGGTCAGAATACCAGATATCAATTTCCAAAGAAAGAAAGAGGACCCCTGTCTCACATGTTACACAAAGATTAACTCAAAATTAATCAAATACCTAAATACAAAGCTAAAATTATGAAAATCTTAGAAGAAAACATGGGAAAACATCTTCAAGATCTTGTGGTATGAGGTAGTTTGTTACAATTTAAATCCTAAGTAAATCAATGAAAGAAAATATAGTTAAATAGGACCACATCAAAATTTAAACTATTTGCATATCAAAGGACAATGTCAAGAACATGAAAAAGCAGCCTAGTCAATGGTAGAAAATATTTGGAAAGCACATATCCAAATAAGGTTTAATTATTCAGAATATATTAATAAACACTGCAACTCAACAATAAAAGGAAATGAATCCAAATAAAAATGAAATGTGCTTTATAATTGGATAGACATTTCTCCAAAGAAGATATAGAAATGGTTGAAATTCACATGAAAAGATGCTCAACATCATTAGCTACAATGATACACCATTTCACACCCTGTAGAATGGCTATTATTAAAAACAAACAAACAAACAAACAAAAACACAGAAAATTACAAGTTTTGGAGATTATGAGGAGAAATTCATTGTTGACAGGATGTAAATGTTGCAGCCACTGTGGATGCCAGCTTATCATTTTTATGGAAAGCTAAGAATCAAATTCTCATCTGCCAATACCAATACTATGTATACTAGGGATCATCAGACCAGGACAGTGCTGCACAAGTCAACGGAGGGTGAAGTGCAGAGAGATGAAGAATCTGAAGCAGCAAACTCCCATGGCAGCTGGGAAGGGCTCCCCCCACTACTCCAAATGTATTAAGCTGGGGTAAAAGCCATGGCTCACTAAAGTGATTGAGAGGGGAACAAATATCTTCCTCTCTCTCTGCTATTACAAAGTTGTATTAGGCAGTGAAAAGGGTTGCTGATGCAAAGTACCAGAACTCTGTTGGTTTTATATAGTGTATTTATTTGGGGTAGAAGTTTACAGTCCCAAGGCCCTAAAGTGTCCAACTCAAGGTATCATAAGAGGTACTGTCTCATACCAAAAGTCTGTTGTGACATGTTGAAGCAAAATGGTAGGGGATATCTGTGAGGGTTTGGCCTTCTTTCTCCCTCTTAAGGCTCCATGGTATCAGCTTCTTCTGATCTCAGCTGTATACTGGCATAGGCTCATCTCTATCCCTGGGGCATATTTCTTGTGAGCTTAGATGCTCTGTTCATTTGACAAGGTCATTTCTAGAATATCAGGCTCATCTATTTTCGCAGAGCCTCTGCCATGTCAAGTGAGTTGTCTCTCTTTCACTGTGTTCTTCTTCTCTGTGTATCTATTTTCATGTAAGAGTCTGTTTTATCAGCCCACAAAGGGGGCTCGGACTCAAGGCTGAGTCACACTCTAATGATGTGGTTGAATCAAAGCCCTAATCTTAACATAATTCAATCATATATCTCATCTGAATCTAATACAATCAAAGGGTTATCATGCCCAGAGGAACAGAACAGTTTACAAACATAATCTCTCTTTTTGGAATTCATAAATAATCTCAAACTTCCACACAAGGGAAAAGAGAGAGTGATTTTAGTGCTTTTGTTCAGCGAATTCAGTGATCAAAGCCCACTTTCAATCTTGTATCTGGCCAAACCAAATCACAGGAAAGCACAGATTGAAACACCTCAGTAGAAAGGTATGCCTATGTATGCACCATCAACTGGCCTCTCTGAAAATTGCATGGATAAAACAGGCTCTCTCTGCACTCAAACTCTTGGGAGAAAATCTGCACCCTATCAGTGAGTACCTGGCCTGATTTTAATACTTTAAACTGGCAATTATAAAGACTTAGAAGAAGTGGTAACAAATATCAATGAAGAGAAGTGAAAATAAAAACCAATAGACAAGAGATAGTAACTGGTCCTCAAAAAATTCATCAATTATATCAGATGCGTAGATATCAGCAAAAATTACAAGCCATACTAGGAAACAGGAAGAGATGGCCCAGCCAAAGGAGTGAATCAAATATCCTGAAGAGATACAGGATTTTAGACAATTAATCAAGGTAATCACAAAAGTCTCCTAAATCAATTCAAAGAATTGAAAGAAAATGTGACTAAAGAGATCAAGAATATTATCTGAGTGAGCATAAAGAACAATTTGAAATATCTCAATGAAAAGTTCCAAACCTTATAGAAATGAAAGACATGATGGATGAGATAAAAAATACTTTAGAGGCACATAAGTGCAGATTTGAATTGCTTGAAACAGAATTAATGATTGTGAAGATAGAAAATCTGAACTGGAAAAGACAGGAAAACAGAAAGAAATGAGAACGAAAAAATAGAGCAGGGCCTCAGGGAATTTAATAACAGTGCAAAGCGCACAAGAAAAGGCATTATCACTATCACAGAAGAAGAGACTGGAAAAGGGGCAGAAAGAACATTTGAGGAAATAATGACCAAAAACTTCACAACTCATACGAAAAATATGAATATCAATATCCATGAAGGACTAGGCACAAAAACAGAATAAATACAAATAGACCTACCCAGAGTCATCTATTATTATGGATGACAAATATTAGAGATGAAGAGAGAGTTCTTAAAACAGCAAGATAAAAGAAAAGCAACACATACAAGCGAATGTTGATCCGATTAAGTGATAATCTCTCATCAGAAATCATGAAGGCTAGAAGAAAGTGGTATGGTGTATTTAACACTCTGAAAGAGAAAAACAGTCACCCAAGAATTCTATCTCTGGCAAAACTGTCCTTCAAAAATGAGAGTGAGTTCAAAGTCTTCACAGACAAGGAAAAACTGATAGAATATGTTAACAAAGACTACAATTACAAAAGATACTAAAGGGAGTACTGGAGACTGAAAGGAAAAAACAGGGGTGAGAGACTTGGAGAAGAGTGTAGAAAGGAAGATTATTAGGAAGGGTATATTAAAGGGTAAAAAGACAGAGAATAGTATGATATGACAACAGAAATCCAAATGACAAAATGGGTGAAAAAGTTATGTGTTTACACTAAAAACTTTCAATGTTAATGGTTTGAAATCCCCAATCAAAGGAAACAGACTGTTAGAATGGATAAAAAATATGATCCAACTACATGTTTTCTACAAGAGAATCACCTCAGTTGTAAGGACACAACTAGGTTAAAACTGAAAGGTTGGAAAAAGTTATTCCATGTAATAGTTACCCAAAGAGAGCTGGAGAACAATACAAATATTAGACAGAATAGATTTTAAATGCAAACTGTTATAAGGGATGAAGAATGTCATTATATATTAATAGAAGGACAATATATCAAGAAGAAATAATTATACTCAATATTTATGCACCTAAACTGAGTGCCCCAAGATACATGAAGCACACACTGGCAAAACTGAAGGGAGAAATGGGTTTCTCTAAAGTAACAGTTGGAGATATCAATGCAACACAGTATTGGATAGAAGATCTGGGGAGAGGATAAATAAAGGAACACAGAACTTGAATAATATGATAAATGTACAAGTTCTATAGATATCTATAGAGCATTGCATCCAAAAATAACAGGATACAAATCCTATTCAAGTGCTCATGGATCCTTCTTCAAGATGTTGTGTCACAAGAAAAGTCTTAGTATGTTTAAAAAGTATGAAATTTTACAAGACACTTTTCCTGATCTCTACAGAATGAAATTGGAAATCAATAATGGACAGAAAGGGAAAATTTATAAATATGTGGAGAATAAACAACTCACTCTTAAATAATCAGTGGGAAAAAGATGAAATTTCAAGAGATTTCAGCAAGCATCTTGAAATGAAGGGAAACAGGAAAGCAACATATGAAAATCTCTGGTGCAGTGCAATGACAATCCTGAGAAGGAAATTTATAGCCCTCAATGCTTACATTAAATAAGAAGAAATAGCTAAAACTGAAGATCTAATTGCATACATGGAGGAACTGGAAAAAGAAAAGCAAACTCATCCCAAACCAAGCTGAAAGAATGAAATAGTAAAGATCAGGGCAGAAATTAAAGAGTTTAAAAAAAAGTAGATTCAATAAAACAAAAAGTTGGTTCTGTGAGAAGACCAACAAAATCAATAAACCGTTAGATAAACTGACAAAGAAAAAAAGTGATGATGCAAATAAATAAAACCAGAAATGAGAGAGGGATATTACCACTGACCCCACAGTAATAAGAGAGTTCATAAGAGGATACTATGAACAAATTTATGTCAAAAACTGTACAATGTAGATGAGATGGAAAAATTCCTAGAAACACACAACCCACCTACACTGACCATAGAAGAAATAGAAGCCCTTAATAAATCAATCACAAATGAAGAGATTGAAACAGAGTTATCAAAAAGCTGTAAAGCCCATACCAGATGTCTTCATAAGTGAATTCTAACAATCATTCAAAGAAGATATAATGTCAGTCTTGCTCCAAAAAAGATCTAATACCAATTTTGTTCAAATGCTACCAAAATATAAACAAGAAAGAATGCTACCAAACTTATTCTGTGAAGACAACATCACCTAATAACAAAACAAGATAAGGATACTACAGAAAAAAGAAAATTGCAGACCAATATCTGTAATAAATATAGATGCATAAATTCTCATTAAAATACTTGCAAACAGAACCCAAATATATGTTAAAGGAATTACACACTATGATCAAGTAGGTTTTATCCCAGATATGTAAGGATGGTTCAACGCAAGAAAATCAATTTGTGTAATAAACCACATTCACAATTAAAAGAAGAAATCCACATTATCCTGTCTATGGATGTAGAAAAGACATTTACAAAATACATCACCCTTTCTTGATATAAAAATCTCCAAAATATAAGAATAGAAGGAAGCTTAGAAAATACGGTAATGTACATATATGAAAAACCTACAATTAGTATTATACTGAACTCTGAAAGACTGAATTCTTTGTTTTGAGATCAGGAACAAGATAAGGATGCTGACTATCACCATCGTTACTCAATATTGTGATAGAACCTCTAAGAGCAATTATGCTAGACAAAGATATAATAGGCACCCATATAGGAAAGGGAGGAGAAAAACTTTCACTAATCACTGATGGTATAATTCTCTATCTAGAATATCCTGAAAAGTCCATGACAAAGCTACTAGAATTAATAGAAGAGTTAAGCAAAGTGGACATATACAAGATTAATATGCAAAATTCAATAGTGTTTTATACACTATCGATGTGCAACTTGAAGAGAAATTAAGAAAAGAAAATTCCATTTATAAAAGTGATTAAAATAATCAATTATTTGGAAATAAACTTAAATGAGGACATAAAGCACCTGTATTCAAAAAACTACAAAATACTGCTAAAAGAAACTGAAGGAGACTTAAAAAAAATGGAAGGACATTCCATGGTCATGGATTGGGAGACTAAATATCATTAAGACACCAATTCTACCCAAACTGATTTGCAGATTCAATGCAATCCCAATAAAAATCCCAAAAGCTTTTTTGTGAAGAAGTGGAGATGCCAATAGTCAAATTTGTTTGGAAATTAAGGGGCCCCAAAGAGCCAAATATGCCTTTAAAATGAAGAACAAAGTTGGAGGGCTCTCACTTCTGGAGTTTAAAGCATATTAATTAGAAACAGTGGTAAAAACAGCCTGATACTGCGATAAAGATAGGCAGATTTACCAAACTGAATAGAGACTCAGAAATACTCTCATATCTACAGTCAAGTCATTTTTGAAAAGGCTGTTAAGCCCTCCTAGCTAGGCCAGTATAGTCTATGCAACAAATGATGCTGGGAGAATGGATAGTCTTGTCCATAAGAAAGAAAGAGCTGTCCTATCACACATTATATAAAAATTATCTCAGGATGGATCAAGGACCTGAATATATAAGCAACAGGTGGGCAGTGTTGGTCTGTGAGTGGGGTAGTGTGTGAAGCGTGGGTTAGACTGTCCATGGAACTGGGGAAGGGCTGGGGGAGGGAGCAGGTGAACTCTGGGGATCTGTGGGTATGTGGTTGAAGCTACAATGCTGGGAATGTTCTTTTGGGAAATATGGCAGAGAAGGGTTACTGATTTAAGGTATTGGATATGGGAAGCATGAGGAACAGGTCAAACCTGGGGTAAGCATCTAGGGAGTGTGTAGCATTCATCTTGTCATAGTGTGTTGTATCAGGGGATGAAGACTCATGGAATGAGCTGGAAAGTGTAGGACTCCCATCCTGTAGAGTCCTGCTATGATCTCAACTAGAAGGGCAGGAGTCTCTTGAGAGCATATAGAGTGCCTAATAGGGGAAGACAGGCCAGTATGTAAAGCCCTCAATGTTATTGAAAGTAACTATGAATCTGGCCTTTCAATGAGTTAATCTTGGTTCCTGAAGGGTGAGGGAGGGAGGAATAGAATAGGTGGAACATTGGACCTATTTGGGGTGATGGAATTGTTCTACATGATCTTGCAAGGATGGATACAGACCACGTCAAACTTCATCAAAATTTCTAAAAGTGTGCTGTTCAAAATGTAAACCACAATGTAAAACATTGACCATGGTTAATAGCAATGTTTCAATGTTTGTACATTATTTGTAAAAAATGCACCATCCACATGTAAAATATTATTGATAGGGGAAAGGGGAAAAGGTAGAGGATATTGGGTATATGGCAATCACCTATATTTCATACGTGAATTTTCTGTAACCTAAAGCTTCTTTGAAGAAAGAATGAAAAATATAAAACATTCAGAGAATAAATGGAAGCAAATGTCACTGTATATACAAGACAACAAATCTTACACTGATGAAAGACATATGTTATAATTTTTTAATTTCATATTTTTATATTACTTCAAACTTTTTTCAAAATTTTTTGTATTTTATTTGTTATTTTAAAAATCATCATTATTATATTATTTTCCTATTAATAGTATTTGGTTATTTTGTTGGTTTCGATTTTGAAGACGTTTTGGATCACAGAAGTGTTACAACTGACTTTTCACCCTTTTAACAAAGATCTTTGAGTTACAAAGGTGGTTTTTTTGTTTCTTTGTTTGTTTTCTTTTTTTGAGGCAGCTCCTTTTATCTATTTTTTGGTTTTGTTTCTCATTCTTTGGGTTTAAGGTTTAAGAAACTACGACCTACCACAATATTTTGAAGATATTTTCCTACATTTTCTTCTAAGAGTTTTGAGGCTCTTGATTTTTTTTAATATACTTTTTATTTTTAAAGAAACCTAGATTACATAAATGCTACACAAAAAATATAGGGGACTCCCACATGTCCCACTCCCCAACCATCCCACACCCTCCCACATCAACAACACCCTTTCTCAGTGTGACACATTTGAAATATTTGACAAATACACACTGGTGCACTGCCACCAAGCAATGACCATAGTTTACATTGCAGTCTACATTCTTTCAAACACCCCTGCAAGTTATTACAAGATATACAATGGCCAGCATCTGTCAACAAAATGCCAACCAGGACATATGCCAAGTCCTGAAAATGCTCCAAAACCACACCTACCTTTCCCTCTCCCTCCCACTCAGAACCTCAATTCTAAGGTTGTAGTGGCCACTGCCTCTGCATCCATGATAAAAAGAAAAATTCCCTGCTTAAAAAATGCACAAAATACTTGAAAAGACAATTGCCCAAAGAAGAAATACAAATGGCAAGGAAAGACATGAAAATTTTTTTAACATCACTACTGATTAGGGAAATGCAAATTAAAACTAAAATGAGATATACTACTATTTGACTGGCCACTATTAAAGAGTCAGAAAACTGTAAATGTTGGAAAGGATGTGGAGGCATAAAATGTTTATTCACTGTTGGTGGGAATGGAAAATGGTATAGCCACTCTGGAGGACTGTTTGGCAGTTCCTAAGGAAGTTGTGTATGAACTTGCCATGTGACCCAGCAAAATCATTACTAGGTATATACCCAGAAGAAATGAGAGCAGTCAAATCAGTAAAAATCTGCACACCAATGTTCATAGTGTCATTATTCATAATTGCTAAAAGTTGGAAACAATCCAGATGTCCATCAACTGAAGAATGAATAAACAAATTGTAATATATACACACGATGGAATATTATGCAGTAGTAAGAAGAAGTGAATTCAGGAATCATACAAAAACCTGGATTAACCTGGAAGACATTCAGTTTAGTGAAGCCAGCCAGACACAAAAGGACAAATAGTTTATGATCGCACTGTTATTAACTAAAAATCCTATGTAAACTTATGGAATTAATAATTAGATTATAGGTCACCAGAATGAGGGTAGAGAATGGAAAGCTGATGGTTAGTCTATACAGAATTGGTTAAAAGGTTGCTTGTAAATATTCGGAAATGAATGGAAATGGTGAGAGCAAATCAAAATGTTTGTTGTTAGCAAAGCTCTTATATGGATATCACAGTAGGTAAAAGGGCACATCTAAGGACATATATATTACTAGAAGGAAAGGTAAAATGTAACACTGGACTGCATAACATAGTGAAACCTCATGTAAATATGAATATGGGTGATATTGTGTATATAACACCTTTTTACCTGATATAAATACAAATAACCTGAAGAGAAGGAAGAGAATAGCAGCTTTGTATGGCATGGGAGGCATAGAGAGATTGTGAGGGATGAGTTTTCTTTGATTGGTTGCTTTTTGTTTTTTATTATTATTATTATCGATTTAAGAAAATGATTTAAAAATGATGGAAATGATGAATACACAGCTATGTGATTGTACTGAATGCAATTGATTGTACACTTAGGATGGATTTATGCTCTATTAATATGTATCAATAAAATTGATTTTTTTAAAAAATCTGTACAGCTAATCAAAAGTGATAATGGACAAGCCCCATCCCAAAAGCAAGGAATATCTTCTACTGCAAATAAACAATTCTATTCCTCTGCTGCATAATATCTCTATCTCGTCTAAGCTTGAAATAGTCATATTGGACATCATCCCAAATCCCTCAAGACTGAGGAATGAACAAAAATAAAGGGGGAATGTAACTGCTGACTAAAGCAAATTTGTTCTTATTGTAGTTATCTTATGTTAGCTGAGTGTCTTGTCACACTGATATAAAAATAAATTTTTAAATAAATTTTTAAATAAAAATACATTTAATTCATTTTTATACCTCCACTTCCATTAATGTGTCTCAGACCAACATGAACTCTCATCAAGATTACTACCGTTAAGGGTCTAAGTTTTCTATGTTTCAAACAGAGGAAGACCCATGTTCACTTTGAAGCAACACTTCAGACTATCAACAGATGGTTGATGCTGGGTTTAGCTAAAGGGAAGAGTGATGAGGTTTATCATTTTGGTGTCCAGTGGGTGGGGGGGGAGAGGAACCTACAAACCCACAATTGGCACTGGTAAGTTCTGTGGATTTGACAGTCCACATTATTCAATCACATCAGCAGAGGCCATCATGAATGTGAAGCACTGAGGACTTGGTTGACTGTCATTGCTATGTAGGCCCCCAAGTCTTTCATATGATGGTGGCGGGGTTAGACCTGAGGGTAGGATGGAGTCCAAAATATAACTGGATGAATTTCTGGACAACCAAGTTGAATAGAGACTCAAAACAGATTAAATTTGATGTATTGAGATGAAGTCAATGTACTCCAGGATCATGAATTAAAATTTCTTGCTATTCCATCTTGGGGCAGATTGAGGAAATAAGTACAGAGATTTACTCAATAATCAAAACCTCCCCCAAAACAAGTCCATAACCAGATAGTTTCACTGATGAATTCTACGATGCATTTAAAGAATTAACAGCAATCATTTTAAACCACTTTCCAAAAATTCAGGAGGAGAGAATACTTCCTACTTCCTCCTAAGCAGCCAGTATTACTCTGATCCCAATGATATCAATTTATCTCATGAATATAAGTATAAAAATCCTTATGAAAATGCTAGCAAATTGAATCCAACATCTTAAAAGATTGTACACCATTACCATGTGAGATTATCCCAGGAATTCAAGTTTGATTCAAAACATGAAAATCACTTAAGGTAATATTTTAAATAAATAGATTGATGGGAAAGAACCAAGTGTATCTCCATGCATACAGAATAGGTATTAAACAAAGGTAGCAGCTTTTCTTGACAAAACTGCTCAGAAAAATAGAAATGATGGGAACTTTCTCTATAAAAAATGATCACTTATAAAAATCCACAGTTAACATCACGCTCAATGGTGAAATATTTTAACATGTTCCCTAAAGACCAGGAATGAAACAAATATGGTTGCTTCAAAACTGCTACTTAATATTGTAATAGAAATTCATGCCAGAGCAATTATGCAATAAAATAAACACTATCTCATTTGGAAAGTAAGAAGGAAATTGTATATATTTGCAAATAACCTGGTCTTATACATAAGAACTCCAAACAATTCACAAGAAAAGTATTAGAACTAATAAATGAGTTCAGCAAAGTAGCAGAGCACAGTACCCACAAAAATATTAGTTGTGTTTCTATACACTAGCAAAGAACAATTTGAAGAGAAAATTAATATAACATTTCAATTTACAATACATCTAAATTATCCAGGAATAAATTTAAACAAAGATAAAGGAGATACATATAATGAAAGCTGTAAATCATTGCTGAAAGAAATTAAAGAAGACATAAGTAAGTGGCAAGACATCGTACGTTCATGGTTTGGAAGAGTTAAAATAGTTTTTTTTGTTAATATTATCCTAAACAATATAGAAATTAAATACAATTCCTATCAAAATATGAGCAGATTTTTATGTAGAAAGGAAAAGCTGATACTCAAATTCACACATAACAGCAAGAGTCTCTTATAGCCAAAACAAACTTGATAAAGAACATGGTTAGAGGACTAACACTTCCGGATTTCAAACCGAAATACAAATTGCTAGTAATGAGAGCAGAGTGGTACTGGAACAAAGATAGATAAATATCTCAGAGGAACAGAATTGAAAGTCCAGGAATAGATCCACAAATTGATAGGCAATTAACTTTCAACAAGGGATTTATGTATATGCATGGGGAAAGAATAATCCAGTCAACAAATGGAATGGGAAAATTGGATATTCACATGTAGAAAAATAAGGTAGACCCCTACCAACTAAGAAAGTCACAGAGTTAGAATGCAAAGTAAAAGATACCTGAGGTCTGGGAAGAAAATAAACGAAAGTGATTTCTGTAAAAATTTATATATATATATATGTAATAGGCAAAATAGAATTAGTATAATCTACAAAAGTTAGAGATTCAAAGTATGAATTTTAAAATCTGGCTATCTATACTTCAGATAGAAAGACATATAAATTTACAGAGAAATATTTATTTTTGTGTAAATGGTAACAAATACTTCAGGTCTTATAATTTTCTTGCTATGTGGAATTATAATCAATACAAAAACAATAAAATTTTCATTGTTTGATATTTCATTATGAAAAATATATAACAATGAGAGTTAAAAAAATAAAAAAACTAAGAAGTTAATTTGCACAAAAAAATTAAAAATATTCACAAATGCAAATACATATTAATTCGACATTCTTCCTGGATTACTTTAACATACACTTACCAGGTGAAACAGATAAACTAAATTAAAATATTAGATAAAGGATCTTTTAAAAATGGAAAAGCACAGAACTGCTCAGGAAGGCTGTCTTTGCTGTGGTAAAAAATATGCTACCCTTATCATTTGGTCTCATGTCTCTGCTCCACCATAACCCAGAGGACAAGGTACCACTAGGGGCTTCCAAAGAAAGAGGAAGAATTAAAAAAGGTGGAGAGTATTTCTTGAGAGGCAAAAATAAATATCTGATATCATAGGAAAAAAATGAAAATTTTCCCTTAAAAGGCATCTGATTCAGATTGATGGTAGCAGGTGCTAGTAAAATAGATATTTTTGGGACTTTGGAATTGTCCTGAATTACATTGCAATGACAAATACAGGCCATTATAAGTCTTGTCATAACTTACAGAATTGGGTGGGATAGAATATAAACTTCAATGTAAACTTTAATCCATGCTTAGTGGCAATGCTTCCAAATGTGTTCATCAGTTGCAATAGATGTACTTCACTAATGAAGGATGTTGTTAATGTGGAAAAATGTGGGAGGTATGGGGTAGTGGGGCATAGGGGAATCCCCTATATTTTTTATGGGACATTTGTATAATCTAAGTATATTTTTAAAAATTAACTATTAATTTTTTTTTTTAAAGAAGTGGCTTGTTACCTGACTTGCATGGTGTATTAGTCAGCCAACGGGGTGCTGATGAAAAGTACTGGAAATCTGTTGGCTTTTATAAAGAGTATTTATTTGGGGTAAAATCTTTACTTTTAAGGACTCAAAGAGTTCAATTCAAGACTGCTTTCTCACCAAAGTCAGTTGCCAGGTGTTGAAGCAAGGTGACTGGTGATCGCTGTCTGGTCTCTCAGTTCTTCCTATATCAGTCTCTGGCAAGGGTTTGTTTTTTCCCAAGACTTAACAGCTCCTCAGCTGCTCTGTTCTCTTCAGCTGCAAACTATCAGGTGAATGGCTTATTTCTCGCCAGTGCTCCAGGATCAAAACTGAAAAAGTTCTCTTTCCTGTGTATCTTCTTCTGTGTGTCTTCTTGAGTAAGTGTTTATATCAGTCTACCAAGATTCAGGGAATCAACACTCAGTTGTCCCCTAATTCTGTGGTCAAATCAAAGCCCTAATCTTAACAGGTAATTTAATCAAGACATGTCTGCTGAATCTAATGTATTCAAAGCTTATCACACCCAGAGGGATAGATTAGTTTACAAATAATCTTACTTTCTCTTTTTTTTCGGGGGGAAGGGGGATTCATAAATAATCTCAAACTGTTACATGCATATTTTTTTTATAAGACTGCTGTAATTTTATCTTCGCTCATTTGCATGCAACTTGTCTATTTCTTTTGGTTGTTTTCAAGATTTTCTGTTTAACTTTGAATTTTATCCAATTATATAGAATATGCTTGGAACTGTGATTTGATAGATTTCATTATTTTTCTTTTTTTATATTTCCTGGAAATTATTTTTTCAACTATTTATTCTGCTACATTTTTTCTCCCTCTCTTCTCCTTCAGAGCTACAATTACAGGTTTAATAGATTGTTTTATATTGTTCTGTATCTTTTGAGTTCTATCAACTTCTTCTCCTTTAATTATCAGTGTGATTAGCTTCTATATACCGGCCTTCAAGTTTATTTATTTGTTGGAAATACTGAGTTTACTCATGATGTCACATAAGGTTTGTGACTTCTCTGATATTATATCTTATTTTTATTTCTCTCATTTCCATTTTCTTTTGTTTATCATAGTTTTCATGTTGACATTGAAATTTTCCTTTGGTTAGACTATGTTCTTTCACTTTGTATTAGGTCTTTTACCATATTAATTACTGTTTAAAATTCTTGCCTGATAGTTCTAATATCTCCACTACATTTGAGACAATATCTTTTTCTTGCTTTTTCTAAGACAGTTATTTATTTTTCCTGGCTATTTAGAAGTCTTGTAAATTTTGTTAGAATTAAATACATCATGTGTAGAATACCAGAGAATGATGTAAATAGTATTTATGACTGAAAATGGGTACTTCCATCTGTGTCAGGCTATTTTGAGTAGTGAATTAATCATTGTTGAATGGAGTAGGATTTTCTTGTGGCAGTGATTACCTTCAGTTTTTATCCATCTAACAAAGTCTTGTGATTAAGGTGTGGGCTGGAGTGCAGGAGGGTTTTATAAGTATTAAATTTCCATTCTCAGCTTCTTCCTGAAACTGTATAAATACACTGGGCTAGAGGCTTCTCTCCATGTACCTTTCCCTCTCACAATGATAGACTGCTGTTGTTCATTGCTTGCTATTTTAATATGTTGTTTGTGTTAGGGGGTGTACATGAGATTTCTATTTTCTCCTTCAAAAATCAGCCTAAAGCAGTTTCTGAGTGCCTGGTTCTCAGTGTATCAGTTTTTTATGCCCAAGAATTCCTGCCCCTTTTCTTTTTCCTAGGTACAAACTCTACCAAGACACAGTTGCCAAGCTTTGTGAGAGATATTTTCCTGCCCCTGTCCAGCCAGAGGAGACATTTATTCAATGGAATATGTATAGAAATTTGGGCTAAGTTTGTCAGATAAAATACAGGACACACAGTTAAATTTGAATTTCATAATTTACAAATAATTTATTTTTTAAGAATGAAACACTGTTGCATGTGACATACTTATATTAAAAATTATCCATCCTTACTTTGTTTTTTTATAAATAAAATTTTATTAAAGTATATCATTCATAAATGTATATACAGAAACAATAAATATATAGTAAAATTTGAGAATTTACAAAACAAACATGCATATCATCTTACACCACCAACACCTTGAATTTTTATGAAACATTTGTAACAAACTTTGTAAAAGCATACTCAAATATTACTACTAGCTGTAGCTCATACCTTGTATTTGGTGTATTTTCCCCCCAATGCACACAATATCACCTATATTAGTATTATATATTTGCTACCATTTGGGAGAAAACTTATTCATATTTGTCCTTTTAACCAAAACTTGATTCCCTGTGTTGTATAGTCTCATGCTTTATATAATCCATTCAATGTGTATACTCAGTAGCTCTCATTTTCAAAACAGAGTTGTACTGTCAGCTCAGTCAATTTTAGAATGTCTTCATTATTCCAGAAGGAAAAATCACATAACTCCTTATACCCTCTATTGTTGTCCTGTAGTATTGAAAAAAATATTGTTTGCCATTGCTGAAAAATATTACAATATTACTGTTATCTATAAGTTCCATTAGATGCAATTTTCTCTTGAATTACCATATTCTTAGAACTTATATTTATACTATTAGCCAAAATCTTCATCCACAACCAAAATCACTATGTTATTTATTACCTAGATTATTCTTTAGATTCCTTTCAATTGACATTTACTTCTATGGACTACCCCTTTCAGCCACAATCACATGTATAAATCAGCAGTATTAATTATACTCATGACAATGTGTTACTCTCTACTCCGTTCATTTCCACACTTTAAAAATTAACCTTATTAATAAGGCTGCATACATCAAGCATCATCATCTATTCTCAACACACCTTCTATTTCCTAGTAACCTATATTCTAGAATTTACTTCCATGACTTTACACAAAGTATTTAATTCATATAAGAGAGACCATAAAATATTTGTCCTTTGTTTATGGCTTATTTCCCTCAAAATAATATACACTAGGTTAATCCATGTTGTTATATACATCCCAATTTCATTTCTTCTATCATTGTACATTTTAAATTTAGGTCAAGAATCCATTTTGAATTGTTTTTTGTATAAAATGTGAAATAGGGGTCCTCTTTCTTTCTTTTAGATATGGATATCCAGTTTTCCCAGGACCGTTTGTTGAATAGACTGTTATCAAAGAGCAGGTAGGGCTTGACAGCCTTTACAAATCACTTGACCATAGATGTGAGGGTCAATTTCTAAATTCTTGATTTGGTTCTATTGGTCAGTTTGTCTATGTTTATGCCAGTATCACGTACTTAAAAAAAAAAATTAACACTGTAGCTAAGTAAAATGCTTTAAAGTCTGGAAGTGAGAGTTCCCAACTTCATTCTTGTTTTAAGACACTTTTGGCTATTTGGAGCCCCTTAACATTCTAAATAAATTTGATGATGAGCTTTTCTATTTTTGCAAAAAGTCTGTTTGGATTTTCTCTGGGATTGAGTTGAATCTTTAAATCAGTTTGGGTAGCATTGATATATTAGTGATATTTAGTCCTCTAGTCCATGAACACTGAATTTCCTTCCTTTTATTTAAGTCTTCTTATGTTTCCTTTAGCAATGTTTTATAGTTCTCTGAATGCAAGTTCTTTATGTTCCTGGTTACGTTTCTTCTTAAATATTTGATTCTTTTAGTCTCTAGTATAAATGATCACTTTTTCTGATTTCTTTCTCAGATTGCTCATTAGTAGTGTATAGAAATACTACTGATTTTTCTGATTTAATCTCTATCCTGCCACTTTGCTGAAGTTGTCTGGTAGTTCTAGTAGGTTTGTTATGGATTTTTAGGATTTTCTAGATATAGGATGTATCAGTGGATAGAAAAAGTGTTACATATTTTCCTCTTAAGTGTCTTTTATTTCTTCATCTAGCCTAAATTCTCTAACTAAGACTTCCAGCACAATACTGAATAACAGTGGTGACAGTGGACATTCTTGTCTTGTGCTTGATTTCAGTGGGAAAGCTTTCAGTCTTTCACCATTGAATACAGTACTAACTGTATGTTTTCCATATATGCACTTAACTATACCAAGAAAGCTTCCTTCTATTCCAATCCTTTGGAGTGTTTTAATTAAGAAAGGATACATATATCCATTTGTGTCCTTGCTTTCAGTTCTTCTGGGTATATACCCAGCAATGGAATTGCTGGATGTTATGAGTATTCTAAAGTTAGTTTTCTAAGGAACTGCCAAGATGTCCTCAACAGTGGCTGCACCATTCTTCTACATTCCCACCAGCAGTGGATGAGGGTTCCCAGTCCTCCTCATCCTCTCCAACACTTGCAGTCCTCTGTTTTCTTAATAGCCACCAGTCTATTGGGTGTAAGATGATATCTCATTGTAGTTTTGATTTGCATTTCCCTAATAGTTATTGATGTTGAGCATATTATCATGTGCTTTTTAGCAATTTGTATTTCTTCTTTGGAGAGTTGTCTATTCAAATCATTTGCCTATTTTTAAAATGGATTGTTTGTCTTTTCTTTTCAAAATATAGCATTTCCTTATATATGCTGGATATTATGCACCTATTAGAGATAAGATTACCAAATATTTCTCCCATTGAGTAGGCTGCCTTATCACTTTCTTGACAAAATCCTTTGAGGTGCAAAATTTTTTAATTTTGAGGAGGTGCCATTCATCCATTTTTCTTTCATTGCCCATGCTTTAGGTATAAAGTTCATGAAACCAATTCCTAAGGCAAGTTCCTGTATATCCTTATCTACATTTTTTTCAAAGCTCTTTATGGTCTTGGCTCTTATATTTAGATCTTTGATTCATCTTGAGTTAATTTTTCTATAAGGTGTGAGATGGTGTTACTCTCTCATTCTTTTGGATATGGATATCCAGTTCTCCAAGCACCATTTGTTGAAGGGGTCATTTTCTCCCAGTTGAGTGGGCTTCTTAATCTTGTCAAATACCAGATGACTGTATTTGCAAGGATCTATATGAGAACCCATGGTTTGCTTCCACTGATCAGTATGTCTAACCTTGTCAGTACCATGCAGTTTTGACCACTGTAGCTTTGTGGTATGTTTTAAAGTCATGTAGTGTGATTCCTCCAATTTCATTTTTCTTTTTCAGTATGTCTTTGGCTATTCTGGGCCTCTTGCCCTTCCAAATAAGTTTCATAGTTAGTTTTTCTAATTCAGTAAAAAATGCTATGGTTATTTTTATTGCGATTTCATTAAATCTGTAGATCAGTTTGGGTAGGATAGACATCTTAATGATGTTTACTCTTCCTATCCAAGCACAGGAACTATTCTTCCATTTATTTAAGTCTACTTTGATTTCTTTTAAGTGTTGTATAGTTTCTGCATATAAGTAATTTACATGTTTAGTTAAATTTTTTGCTTGGTACCTGATTCTTTAAGTCGCTACTGCAAGTGGGATCACAGCCCCTTCTCAAATAGAGGTGGAGTGGACATCACCATCTGAGAATCCTCAGGATTAAGGAAGGAACTATGGACTAAAGTAGACTTACTGTTTTTCTACTATAGACCTATTTTGATTCTAGTGATCAAATAAATTATATCTTTCATGTGGAGGCAGTGGTCACTGGAGGTTCTGAGAGCAGGGACAGGGAAAAACAGGTATAATATGGGGCAATTTTTGGGACTTGGAAGTTGTCCTGAATGACATTGCAATGACAGATACAGACCATTATATATGTGGCCATAACTTACAGAATTGTGTGTGAGAGAGAGTAAACTACAATGTAAACTTTAATCCATGCTTAGTGGTAATGCTCCAAAATATGTTCATCAATCACAATGACTGTCCCTCACTAATGAAAGATGTTGTTAATGTGGGAAAATGTGGGAGGTGTGGGGAGTGAGGCATATGGGAATCTCCTATATTTTTTATGTGACATTTGTATTATCTAAGTATCTTAAAAAAGTTTTTTAATGAATACAATAAATAAAAATAAAATTTTAAAAAAAGAAAGGGTGCTGTATTTTCTCAAATATCTTTTCTGCAGCAATTGAAGGATCACGTGATTTTCTTCTTCAATTTATTAATATGGTTTATTCCACTAATTGATTTTCTTGTGTTGAACTACCCTTGCATATGTTGGATAAAACCCACTTGATTGGGATGTATAATTATTTTAATGTGCTTTTGGATTCGATTTGCAAGTATTTTGTTGAGGATTTTTGCATCTTTATTCATTAGAGATATTGGTTAGTAATATTATTTTTTCACAGTATTTTCATTTGGTTTTGGTATTAGGATGATGGCCTCATAAAATGAGTTTGATTTCTTTCTGTCCTGTTCAATTTTTGGAAGATCTTGAGCAAGATTGGTATTACATAATCCTTGCATGATTGGTATAATTCACCTGAGAAGTCTTCTGGTCCTGGGGTTTTCATCTTTGGGAGGATTTTTACTGTTTCAAACTCTTTAGTTGTGATTGTTTTGCTGAGGTCTTCTGTTTTTACTAGGGTCAATATAGGTTGTTTGTGTGCTTCTAGGAATTTTTCCATGCCATTTACATTGTGTAGTTTTTTGGTGTACAGTTGTTCATAGCATTTCTCTATTTCTGTGGTATCAGTGTTTATGTCAACCCTCTTATTTCTGATTTTACATTTTCATCTTCTGTCTCTTTGCCTTTGTCAGTTAAGCTAAGGTTTGGTTGATTTTGTTGATCTCAAAGAACCATCTTTTGATTATGTTGATTCTATTTTTTTTGTTTTTTTGGTCTCTATTTCCTTTATTCCTGCTCTGTTCTTTAGAATTTCTTTCCTTCTGCTTAATTTAGGATTAGTTTCTCGTTCTTTTTTTAGTTCCTCCAGGTGTTCTGTTAGGTCTTCAATTTTAGCTCTTTCTTTTTTTAATGAAAGCATTGATGGCTGCAAATTTCCCTCAGCACTCCATTTGCTCTCTCCATTCCCTAGTATCTTTATGTCATTATCTATACAATTTAGTAATTTTGTTCAAGGTGAGGGAAAAGCCTGAGGATGGGGCAGCAGCAGAACTGTTCCTTTCCTCAGTGATTCCTCCAATCACGTCCAATTGCATATGAGCACCTGGTGATGATCCTGGAAATAAGCCTGTGAGTAACTGAAAACTACCCTTGTTTCTGGTGCTCCCACATGTTTATACTTTCAGGCTAGCCCAATTAATCAGCCTTTAGTAATTTGTAAACATTGTAACAGCTTTTTTTCTATCAGAGTTTATTTCAGCTGGCATAGCTTCCTCTCATTCTCTGTTAAGACAGTCTAAACTTTATGTTTCTCCTTAGTCTTTTTAGGGGAGATGACTCACCATGGATTTCAGGCAACTTGTTCACTGCAACCTCACCTCTTTGATGTGTTCAAGAAATATTCTGGTTTAGTAGTTTACCTAGGTGTTCCTCTTTGTCTGGGTGGGAAAGATTCTTCTAGCTTTCAACAAAGAATGAAAACATGGAACAATTCCATTTTTATTTAATGGTCCAAATTGATTGTTACTCATATTGCTGTCCATCTATTTTGTCCTTAGGAATACCAAGTTCTATCATTATTTTTCATAACTCTGTGAGTGTCAGGCTTCCAGACTACTTTACAAATTTGCTTTTCACTTTGATAATTACATCTATCTCATCTTTAAGTGCAGTCATTTGCCTTCTATTGTTTTGATGATTTATCACTGCCTTTGCTATTAAGGGACTTAATTATGTAATGGACTTTCTTACCATTAACTCTGGAGGAGCCATCCCTATGAACATGTTTGTAATGCTGATGCCCCCTCACTACTACAATCTTTAGGACTTGATAAATGGTATAATTTCTTGGGCTTTGGTTAGCAAATGGTCACCAGGTTGTCCACTACTCTTGTGCAGTATATTCACTGCAGCATTTTCACTTCTATGTGTCTCTTACTTCACTTTCTACTGTCTTCTACAACAATTTTGCCATATCTACCTCATTTATTGGGAGCCATCACTTTTCCAATGCTTCCAGATGACCTTTAAGTATTGAATTTAGATAATCTACTGGGTAACTTTTAGGTTATTAATCCTGTATATCAGGAGAGAGTTTAACAAATTATTTTGGGGCCTACTTGATCAAACATGCTCAGGATCCAGTAGCACTTGTAGTATATGAGCTCTTAGTAGTAAATTCTCAGAAGATATTATGGCTACTATGGGGTATAGTATATTTCCTCATTTATCAGACTCATTACCTTCAAAGCTGGGTAATATTGTTGCTTAACTCTAGTTATCAGCCTGGTATCCACCAGGTGAAATAGGGATATAACATGAAGAGGCATATGATGTTGTGGATGGAGAAAATTTTGTATAACCTCTGATGAAGGGGTAGATGTCTGCTAGATATTGATAGGGAGGAGTAAGCCACTTCTTCACATTAAGATAGTTCAAAGGAATTAGAGAAAGTCAGGGACATAAAGACAAATTTCGCCAGCTCATGGATCAGTGCCCCACACTTTTTCATCCCTGACTTGTTATGGCAGCCTTCCTTTGATTGTTAATTTAAACTTCATTGAAGTTATGATACTCTGACAACTTAAGCCAGTTCTTGTTTTCTACACTGACACTAGAAGAAATAGCAGATATCAATAGACCAATTACAAATAAAGAAATTGAATCTTTCATCAAAAACTTACCACCAAGTAAAAAAGTCCAGCACCAGATGGCTTCACATATGAATTCTACTAATTATTCCAAGAAGAATTAATAAAATACCTGCTCAAATTCTTCCAAAAATTGGATAGGCAGAACAGTACTGAAAACATTCTAGGAAGCTAACATCACCCTAATACCAAAGTCAGATAAATATATTATGAAAATAGAAAATTACAGACCCATTTCCCTAATGAATATAGATGCAAAAACCCTCAACACAATATTCACTAATCAAATCCAACAACGAATTAAAATAATTATTCATTATGATCAAGTGGGTTTTATCCTAGGCATGCAAGAGTGGTTCAGCACAAGAAAATCAGTGTAATACATCACATTAATAAATCAAAGAAGAAAAATCACATTATCAGAATTTACACAGAAAAGGCATTTGACAAAATACAGCATTATTTCATGATAAAAACACTCTGAAAGATAAGAATTGAATGAAACATTCTGAACATGAAAAACCGACAACTAACATTGTACTTTATGGTGAAAGACTAAAATCTTTCCTGCTAATATTGAGTACAGGACAAGGATGTCCACTATCTCCACTAATGTTCAATATAACTATCGAGGTTCCAGCTAGGACAATCAGGTAAGAAAAATAAATAAAAGGCATCTAAATTGTATAGGGAGAAATAAAATGTTCGCTATTCACAGATATGATCCTATATTAGAAAGTCCTGAAAATTCTACAACAAAGCTGCTAGAGCTAATAACCAAGTTCAACAGAGTGCAGGATACAAGGGTAATAAGAGAGAGAAAAAAAAGGAGTGTTTCTATAGAATTGTAAAAGAAATCTGAAGAGGAAGTAAAAAACATTCTATTTTCCATAGTGATAAAAAGTATCAAAATTTTAGGAATAAACTTAACCTATGTCAAAAAGGACCTGTGTTCCGAAAACTACAAAACATAGCTAAAACAAACATTAGAAGACTTAAATGGAAGGTCATTCCATTCTTCGATTGAAAGACTGAATATTGTTACTATGTCAATTCTACCCAACCTGATTTACAGACTCAACCCAATCCCAAGAAAATCCCAACAGCCTTTTTGCAGAAATGGAAAAGCACATTATCAATTTTATTTGGAAAGGGGCCCCATATTGCCAAACATGTCTGAAAAAAGAGAGCAAAGTTGGAGGACTCTCACTTCTGGACTTTAAAGAATATTACTTAGCTACAGTGGTAAAGACAAGAAGGTACTGGCATAAAGACAGATTCACCTTTGTAACTGAATCAAGAACTCAGAAATAGACCCTCACATCTAAAGTCTAGTGATTTTTCACAAGTTGTCATGCCCTCACAGCTGGTCAGAATAGTCTATTCAACAAATCAAGCTGGGAGTGTCGGACAGCCATATCCAAAAGAAAGAAGACCTCTCTCTCTCTCTCACACCTTATACAAAAATTAAATCAAAATGGATCAAGGATCTACATGTAAAACCAACAACCATAAAACTCCTAGAGGAAATTGTAGACAAACATCTTCAAGATCATGTGGTAGGTGGTTGTTTGTTAAACCTCACACCCAAATCATGAGCAACAACAGAAAGTAATTGATACATGAAGAATTAAGAACACTTTTTTTGCTGTTTGTGGTAATGTAGAATGGTGCAGTGACTATGGAAATGGGTTGCACCTCAGGAAATTAAATATAGAACTTCCATATGATTCAGCAGTCCCTCTCCTGAAAGATATCCAGAAGAACTGAAAAAAAGGATAGAAGCAGACATTTTCACACCAATGTTCATAGTGGCATTATTCATAGTTATCAAAAGATGGAAACTACCCAAGTGTCCATCAACTGTTGAACGGATAAACAAAATGTGGCACATACATATGATGGAATACTATATGCTGCTGTAAGAATAAATAAAATTGGTATGCATATGACAATATGGATGAACCCTGGAGATATTATGCTGGGTGAAGTAAGCCAGACAAAAAAAGGACAAATATTGTGTGATCTCACTAATATGAGTTAAATACAAAGAAAAAACACATGGAGTTAAAATTTAGAGTATAGGTTACTAGGAAACAGATTGAAGGCTGAGAAGGGATAGTGATGCTTAATTTATGTAGAATGTTTAGCTTGATAGTAAAATCATGGAGCTGGAAAGATTTGATGGTAACACATTTTACTGAGTATAACTAAAACTGTTGATTTATAAATATGTTTGTTTTGAGAGCGTTAGTCTAGGGATGTAAATGCCAATTGAAAGAAAGTTAGAGGATAATCTAGGGACTGTATAACATAGTGAATTTGGTGGTAGTTGACGGCTGTAGTTAATTACACAAATACAAGAATGTTCTATGAACTAACACAAATGTATGTCACTATTACAAAGTGATAAGAATATGATGATACATAGTTAAAATAAAATTAATCTAACTTATGGATTATAATTAACACAATACTGTAATATTCTTGCATCAATGTCAAAGAAGGTACTATATCAACGCTAAGGGTAAATTACAGGTGTGTATGGGGATTTTACTTTATGACTTAGAAAACATTCTAAAATTTCCTGAGTTGATGACAACACAAGTCTGTAGGGAAGCTGAGAACCACTTACTGTACACTTTGTGAATAGTTTGTACAAGGCACAGAACTTTATAACACAGGGAACCATGTGGTAGATGATGGACTGTTTCATGAACTATAACAAA
>JAQZBX010007104.1:0-18623 GCA_029593785.1 Cabassous unicinctus
AAAAAAAAAAAAAAAAGAATTGTTGGAAATCTAATGTCACCAGGACGCACTATAAGATGTCCTGGTAGATATCTCACCTTAGAAATAGTGAAAAAAAGGCAGAATAAATTTTCTCAAAACACTGGAAGATGACTGAGCCTAGAGAACACATCAACTAATGCTGAATTAGCAAAAAGAAATCTAAATTGTTTTGAGAACCTTGGGAAAATATCACCTCTTTGGGTCCCTCTACCATCTTCAGATTTGTATGGCAGTTTGTGCGATACATAGCAGTCATTTTGTAGTATAAATGCATTTAAGGCAGGTTTATGAAACCTAAAAGGTGGCAGCTTGGAGACATGCATATCCAATATGGGCCCCTGAAGGCAGATCAACTCATGGGGTTTTCACTTGTTCTGCACAGTTTCTAGTTAGTGTCTCTCTCACCTAAATGAAATTATTGGGTGACTTTGTTAACCAACTTCAAATAGCTCCATGGAAGACTGACTAAAGGCATAAGCCTGGGTCCCTGTTCTTGGAAGTTATAAGAGGCAGAAATGCAAAGACTATGGAGCTGTCAGGTGCTGAAAGTTAAGAGAAAATGCAAACAAGAAGGCAGGGGGTGGAACTGAGTTGACTGTAGCTCCCAGGGAGAAAAAAAAATGTTATTTAAACAAAATAATAACCCAGAGCCCATGGAAGAGAAGTTGGAGAGAGAAACTACTTTTCTAGAAGGGAAACAGTTACACATTCTGGAGAATTATTGAAAGCTACAATACATGTTCAAGGAAAGCATTATTAACTGGGCTACGTTTTGGATAATGGATTCAAAAGAGAATCAACCTACAATAAAACCTTACATAAATGGTAACATCTGATTTCCAGAGTTAGCAAATCAAAATAATCAAACACCTATACTTCAACAATAATTCACAAGTCATACAAAGAAATTAAATAACTTATTTAGCACACAGGTTTTAGCAAATACTCTTTAGAAGTG
This sequence comes from Cabassous unicinctus, assembly GCA_029593785.1. Taxonomy (NCBI): domain Eukaryota; kingdom Metazoa; phylum Chordata; class Mammalia; order Cingulata; family Chlamyphoridae; genus Cabassous; species Cabassous unicinctus. Next base: position 980 of record JAQZBX010007104.1, read on the forward strand.
ATGTTATAGGAATCAATAGGTATTAAATATTTGGAGGGGAAACCTCAAAATGAAATATGTCTGTGTTATTTCTATGTTGTCTCTTAAGACAACAGCTATATCTTAAAACTCATGTTAGGGCTCCCAGAATTGGAAATAGGCAATAAAATTAATCTTGAGGCATTTTTCAGATCATCTCATCAACGTGGGAAAACCTTGAAATATTATCCTATTAATTTCTTGAATATAGCTTTTTGCTCATTATTTTCCTTAAAGCCTCTTTTATCTGCTTGTTTCTAAGACTATAGATTATAGGATTCAAGAAAGGAGGGACTATAGAATAGAACACAGAAGTGATCATATCATGAATCATGGGTGAATTGGAGGTTGGCTTCAAATATATAGCAGCAACTGAGGTAACAAAGATGGTCACAACAATGATGTGAGGGACACAAGTGGAAAGGCCTTTCTTCACTCTTGCCTGTTTGGCAATTTGAGCAGAGTAGAAAATATGTGAATATAAGACATAGTGATGAAGGCAAAGCAGCCACCAGCAATCACCACTACAGAAATAAAAATTAAAATTTCATTGTTTAAAGTGTCCGAGCAGGAGAGCTTCAGTAGACAAGGAATATCACAGAAGAACTGATGGACTACGTTGGAGTGACAGAAGGAAAGCCAGAATATGTTTGCAGTGTGGAATCCTGCATAGATTATACTAGTGAGTACAGAGGACAGAGTCATCTGGATACAGACCCAAGACTTCTCAGTGAAGGGGCTTCTCAGTGAAGGGGCTTTTCAGTGAAGGGGCTGGCAAATGGCCATATAACGGTCATGGGCCATGATGCTGAGGAACAGTAGCCCCTGCACAAGCAAACATAAACGCAAAGAAGATCTGAGATGCACATCCAACCAGGGAGATCACCCTATTATCAAGCAGGAAGATGACACATGCCTTGCATATCGAACAGAAATGTAGCACATGTCCAATACAGAGAGATTCCTAAGGAAAAAGAACATGGGAGTATGAAGTTTCTTGTCAAATGTGGTTATTGTGACAATGAGAAATTTGCCAGTTAAGGTTGCGAAGAATGTTTGTAGAAATAGCATGTTGTGCAAAACTCTGTACTCCCACACATCAGAAAATTTTGTAAGCAGGAATTCAGTCACTGTAGTAGAGTTGGGCATGTTTGAAAAATGTACTCAGGACATGGAGAGACAAAGGTAAGTAATCCCTAAACAACATGGAGAATCAACATTAGGAAAAAAATAGTCAAAGTATATTGATCAATATTTATCCTATTTTATTATTTGTATTTCATATTGTTTAATAGGAGGAAACATAGCGTTGCCTTAAGCTCGTTTAGTCTCGCTGCTTCTGTATCTTTTTTCCCGTGTAGGGGTAGTAATAAAGCACTTATCACAGTGTTAAAATGATAAAGCACTTATTTACAGAAAGGAGATTACAGTTGATCAGGGGAAGGTAGAGATGGAGGGAGAAAAATTATTGCTTTTTGAGTGCAGAGTTTCTGTTTCAGGTGATGAAATTGTTGCAGTGATGGATATTCGTAATGGTAGCACAATGTTTTCAGTGTAACTAATATCAGTGAATTGTTCCCTTGAAAGTGGTTAATATGGGAAATTTTAAGTTGTATATATGTTACTACAATAATAATACAAAAAAAGATTCTTTCAGAACTAGCATGTACCATGTTTCATTAATTATCTTCACATACTAGCAGTACAATGGGTATGCTGCAGGTGAAAGTTCACCTGGAAGAATGAATTAGTATAGGTAATGCCTATATATACTAAAAATGAGAAATTTTCTATAAATATAATACTTGACATAATTAATTAATCACCAAAAAAATCCAGATAGATGTAGGAAGCTACTATTGCATCAGAGTCCCTCCAAATTTTACATGTGTTTGTAATACATTACAATCCACTAGATGGAAAATTATTTTTATCTCCACTTCTGCCTCTATAATTTTGATACTAAATTCATTTAGAAATTCTCCTTAAGAAATGTTGTCTTTTGAAGACCTTGCTCTTACTGGCTAAACATCTCTGTCTTGCAACTATTAATATGTACACTATTTATTTTGACATTGCTTTCTTCAATTTCTCTCTCTCTCTTTCTTTCAGTATTTATTAGATCCATGTGGCCTGTATTTCTTTTCCATTTTTAGCCTAGATAGCATAATCAAACAATTAATATTATCACCATCTTTTATTTAGAAATCCCTTTGCAATTTTTAGTATTTACTATTATTCACATATTATTTACTGTAATTCTCATTAAAAGTCTGAAAATTGGGAAGTAATATATACAATATTAAAGTGAAAAGGCTGGGTCAGTTAAAGGTCAGGAAAACATATTAACTCATGGAAATATAAGGGGACAGACAGGAATTCCAAGTCAGGTACATTTGTGGAGCTAACCCTGAGACATGGCATATTACCTTCACCAGAACTCCTGGATCTACTTAGCTTCAACTGTTTCCCACAACACCAAAACCAGCCCATCAGGCACACTGACCATTTATTTGTACAGTTCCATCACAGTCTGTTAAATACAGTGAAAGCCATGAGTGCATGGTTTTGGAATTTTAAAATCATGATGATCCAGAGATGAAACATCACTACATTGATTTCCATCATACTGAATACTACGGTGCATAAAAAATTTACAAACTATTTCCATTTGACTTCAAATTTTCATATTTCCTAACATTTCTCTACAGGACATGATGATTTCAATTCAGAATAATTTATTATCTGTTTCCCAGATACTTCCAAATATCAACATAGTTTTATATGCATTAAACTTTCCTGAGATTTCTTATCTTAATAACTTAAGTATTTCAATAATAATAATTGCTATGTATTATGACTCACATTTTCTCCCTTATCTGCTGTTTTAGAATGAATTCTAAGATGAATTTTCTACTCTAGTCTTCATTCTCTATCCTAGTGCACTGAGGTCTTTTTTTCCCATTTAATCCTGTTTGCATTTTCATTCTTTTACATGTTTTGAACTTACATAAATGTTTATGTTTCCCTGTTGAAAATATTTGTTCTGATACCCTGTTCCATTAATTATGGCATTTTCTTATGGCATTCAAAAATTCTTAATTTGGAATTCTCTTCCTCCAACTTAACTCCATCTCTGCCCCCTTCCCCCTCTACTTTATCTTCTTCATTATTCTGCTTTCATCTAATTTTCCAAAACTGTTTCAATGTAATTTGCCCTTCTTTGAAAACGTCATTCTTATTTTGCCTTTATTTTTTAAACAGATAGCAATCTGTAGCTATAAAAATTCTGGAAAGATGTATCTCACATTATATTTCTTAAATAAACTGACCTTAATCATTTCATGAGCACTGTATACCTTTCTGACTTCTAGAACACTTCTCCTGCAATATTCTTTTTTCAAAAGATCTCATACTAAGAAATTTTTTATTTCTTAGAGCTCCCCCAGTGTGTTATAAAATATATTAGTTTAAGTCAATGAGTTATTAAACTAAGACAAATTTAAATATAATATTTAGCATCATTGAAAGTTTACAAGGTATATCTCCAGTAACATCCTACCATTAACTTAATACTAAAATATCTCAAAATGAAGATCTCTGAAAATATAAAAGTCCTTAAAACACTTTCCTTTGAGGGCAGCTACAAGAGGGTTTTTGTACTTCTGCATAAGTTTTGTTTCATTTGTACAATTTAAAATTTTTAAGTCATTTTATTAGCTTAGGTATATATCTAAATATTTTGGGAATGATAATCTTACCTGAAAACACAGTGGATTGACAGATTGATTGATTTGTTTATTTATGCAGTTGTTAATTTCATCACAATCAATCTTCCCGGTTCTAGAAAATAGGAATGATTACTGCTAGTATCTTTCTTTGTAACTTTTTGTAAGAAGATATTATTTGAGGGAATGAGTATTTATTTAATAACATTATGAAGTAGAATAACATGAAATATCAGGTTTTCTGTGTTGCATAAAATATTATGTTTTCCTGTAAATCCTGAAAATATTCTAGAACTTGGATAAGCTGAGACAGAAAGGGATCATTTTCTGCTCATGGACAAACCTATGCATAGTTGTAATTATTATGTAAATTGCAATAATATATGGAAATAATTACAATTTTAAGACACACACAACCTACCATAATTAAATTTGTTAGAAACCAATCTGCTCACTGAACCTATCTTTTATGTTGCCGTTAGTTGCATCACGTGCTGTTGTCCACTCACTCTGAACTTCCAGTAATAGTTATAAATTTGCTAAATCTGCTGGAATGAGTTTTTAATATATATAAAGGATGAATATAAAGGAAGAAGTTAGTCTTATGTGTGCATACCTTCCTTATCTATATTGCTATTCTAATTTAATTTACAGTCTCTCTCTCAAAAAAAGTGAGCAGTGCAGGAGAGATGTGGTTGTGATACATGTGGTGATGGGAAGAAGAGAAAAAGAAATTAGTAACACAAAACACACACAAGTTAATAGTCTTTTCTTAATCAAATAGGAAAGTTTGGCTTTCTGGTGTGGGTCCTATACTATCTCAGGTACACAAAACGCAAAAGAGAATATTTAATTGACATGCCTGAGACTGGGAAGGAACATTCTGTTTTATAACAATGGCCTCTGTGTTCAGGTTTTGTTTAAAATGTGTGGCCACAATGACTTTAGAGAAAACTCCTGAGAACCTACCCTTGTAATCTCTAGTAGCCATTTCTCAGGGGAAATTTCAAAAAAATAATTGCATCCAGTTGGTGAGCGAAGAGTCCCCAAATAAAATGTGTGCCTAAAACAGTTTTAATTTTAAGAGATACTGATATATCCTGGACCTGTGAATTTCCTTTGGATCCTAGAGAATAAGGAGTAGAGGTCAGGGTCAGATCTCAGCCTCTGTCAGATGCCTGGAACTTAGGTTTTCTATGCATCCTCACTGTTTCCCTGTAAGGAATGGAGTGATTTTCACTCTCCTTAGTGAGTTCAAACCCAAATGGTTTGTTTATGGGTAAAACACTCTCTTTAATTTCCTTGCCTGCGCAAGTAAGTACCATGCAATGGGTTGCCTTAAACAATGGGAATTTATTAGTTCATAGTTTTGAGTCTAAAAGAAAATCCTATTCAAGTCATCATCAAAGTGGTGCTTTCTTCCTGAAGACTGGTGTTCTGGGGTTGACGGCTGATGATCCTTTATTATGTTGGTCCTTTGTTCCTCTGTCACATGGCAATGTACATGGCAGTATCTCCTGGCCTCTTCTTTCTTTTCTGGGTTCCATTGAATGTCATCTTAAAGCTTCCTGTGGCTATCTCTGTCTGAATGTCTTTCCTCTTATAAAGGACTTCAGTAATAGGATTATGAGCCATCCTGGTTGAGGTGGGTCACATCTTAATTGAAATAAGCTCATCAATATGTCTTACTTACAAGGGGTCCATGCTCACAAGAATGGATTAGATTTAAGAACATATTTTTCTGGAATCCATACAGCTTCAAACCAACACACAGCTTTTAGGAAATTTCCAAATGTTGACATCATGGAATCAAATACCATTTACTGTGCTGGGTCCAAAGCCTAGAACAGTGGTCTGTGAACTCTGTGGTCAACACACTTCATTTCCAGTGCTCAGTTATTCACCTGTTAACATGTTAATATCAGTGTTCACCATCAAGAGTCTTTTGGTAGTTTGGTACATGCGAGGGTCTAAAACATGTGGCGTAGTACCTGTCACCGGGTTCATGTTAGGAATGGTTTTGATATGTGTTCTTCAGGTTTTGCAATAATGGTTTGATTGTATCAGTCATATCCTTTCAGGAATGCAGAAACCTTTCCACTGTTCATAGAAGTACTACTACTTTTTTTGTTGTTAATTTTCAGTTTAAATATACTATGTTCCAACAACACACACACAAAGATTTTAAAACACTGAAAAATTTTGAGATTTAGTACAGTATGTGGTATAATTTGAAACATGCTTAAAATGCATTTGAAAACAATGTGTACTTTTTATGTTGGGAACATTAATCCATATATTTATTAATATGAAAAATTTAATCAGTTTTGCTCTTCAAGTCATTCAGACTTTAATAATGTTTATCTCATGTTTTATAAACTCATTAAATTGTATTTTCATCTCCTATTATAAATTTGAATGTTTTAAAATTCTGCTTGGTATGAGGGATTACTACCAAGCACCAACTAGCAATGCTACTGGAAAAAGACCTTGACCAAAAGGGGGAAAGGGTAAACACAAATGAGTTTATATGGATAAGATTCTTCAAAGTTAGTTAGGAGGTCATTCCAGAATTTACACTTGTGCAGATCTCAGCAGAACTCATTGACTGCCAAAATAAATATTGCCTCAAATAGAGGGGCTCCCGAGGTCTCTGGAGACATCCAGATACTCTAGACAGGGCAGCTCAGGAGTTTGGTTCCATGCCAGTGGGCCCTACTTTGGAATTTATGCCCCCTAGTGTGAAAAAGTTGGATTGAGTTGTTGTTTCCCTACACATGGCTCTTCTGCTCCTTATAATTGAATCTATAGTTAATTCTAGATTTGACAGGTGTATTTCCAAGAGACTTAAATCTTTGGACTGTCCATATACCAGGTGGTCCCTGAATCTCAACAGATTTTCAAAACCTACTCTCCAGGCCATTGGACTCACCCAGGACAACTAACCAGGAGAAGATGATGGACAATGACAGCCACAAAGAACAGAGAGAGTCTGCAATTGCAAGCAAGATAGCCTCATCCATCTGCCCAATGAGACTTAAGCCCCCTCTCAGTCATAGGCTGAGTGGGAACCACCATCCCAGAATCCTCAATATTGGGGAATGAATGATGGACTAGAGTAGACTTGCTGTTATTCTGCTATAGACCTATTTTGATTCTAGCAATGGAAGAACTTTTATCATTGATGTGGAGTCCATGGACACTGGAGGCTCTGAAGGGAGAGAGAGAAAAAAATAGGTATAATTGAGAGAATTTTCAGGATTTGGAAATTGTTCTGAATGACAGTGCAATGAATGATACAGGTCATTATATATCTCATAATAACTTAGAAAATTGTGTGGGAGAGAGTGTAAACTACAATGTAAACTGTAATACATGCTTTGTGGCAATGCTCCAAAGTGGGTTCATCAATTTTAACATGTACCACACCAGGAAGGATGTTGTTAATATCAGAAAATGTGGGAGGGCTAGGGAGCAGGGCATATGGGAATCCCCTATATTGTTTATGTAATATTTATGTAATCTGAGTATCTTTAAAAAAATTAGAAACTATATTACAAATAAATAAATAACAAAAAATCTTCTTACTGTATAATTTTATGAAGTATGTTTAGATGCTATTGTTAGAACTTCAAAGCTGGGCCTTTGGAGATACCAGAGATGTAGAGAAAAAAAAACTTTTACATGAGAATTAGGCAGAAGTTACATTTATTATGTCTGTAGACAGGAGCCAAGGTCAATCTAAAGCTACTCAGACCTGAATCCCCATGCTGAGGTTTAATTGTTGCTTAAACACCTAAGTTATTACTTAGCATTTGCTTTGATTATGCATTAGCTTTAATGCATTTGGATGAACATACATAGTTATATAATTTTATGATTAGTATGTTCAAGAAATCATGCTTGCACATAAATTGCATGATCAAAAAGGGGGCAGATAACTCCACCCCCAGGTGGGAATTTTGCTATTTTAATTAAGCAAGTTGAAGTGAGGACAGCAAGGGGTTTCTTCTGCACAGGTCTGACCAACTAGCTGAAGCTGGTTTTCATACTTCATTGCTTCAACAGGATATTCTCAACCACAAGGACCAGAATTTGGTGCCAAGAGAGGGTTTCATCTTATTACCTTCTAATTTACATAAAATTATCTCCTTTTTAACATAGCAACAGGGAGAGAAACATGCTATTTTTAGGTATTTGTCCCTTCTACATCTATCAATTCACTCCTAATTTTTGGTAATATTTTTATCACAGGGGAAAGGGACAAAGCACAGATCTACTGTAACTACTTCTTGCTGACAATATTGGCACTGAACTCCTGGGAAACTATTGTAAGAGGGTGGTCTGAGGGGGAAAATTCTGACAGAGTTTACAATTGCTTTTGTTGCGTATATGATATGAGTATAGGTGCAACTGCTAAAAAATTAGGATAGTAATTAATAAAGGGGAGCAGCCACTTGGTGAAGCTGGATGAGTTGCAGAAGGAGAAATTATTTCCTTTTATTATGAAGTTATTGGCTTTTTTTTTTTTAGTTTCTCAGTGCTCTTCCTTCTCTGGAGAGATTGGTGGCTAAGTGTTAGGATGCAGCTGCAGTTTTAGTGGATGCTGTGATACTTAAGAAGGTAAACAAAGAGATCAATAGGATTGCTTTCTTTGATCATTTCTGGTGTTACATGATTTGGGGTTTGATTTTACAAAATTTGTTGAATTTTGTTTAAGTAGCTTCTTCTGGTCATGGCTTTCAAGGTGAAGATTAACTGAAGCATTCCACAGTACAGCTGGTTTAGGTATTACTTGATATTGATTGCACAAATTTACACAGTAACAACACTTAGTTCTATGGCAGAGGTTTTGGAGGATTTGCAAAACAGGTGTGAGGGATGATTAGCTCTTCCCTCAAGGCTAGTTATTGGTAGGTTTCTATTACAGAATAGAAAGAACAGAATTAGTATCTGGTGGAGGTTTTTTTTTCTTTCTGAATAGGAAATACAGGTTCCCAACTGGCTCCACTTTACATTTCATTTTATGCTCAGGTATGACCTCTGGCTTAGGACTTCCTTTATCTGCTAGACCTGATAAGTAGTAAGGTTTTGCTCTGGTATGATGGACCCAGGACTTGATTCTCTCTAACTTAAAAGAAGAATGAGAGGTTAATAGTACTATGTATGATCCTTCCCATTTAGTTTTAAGTTGATTTTCAGTGTGTTTGTTTTTCCAAACTTTTAAAATAACCTGATCTCCAACTGAGAAGGTGTGAAGAAGCTGGTCAATTGGGTATTTTATGCACATACTTGTATATGCATTCATGGTGGTGAGGAGCTCTCCTTACTACAAGGCCCACTTATGTTGGGCTTCCTCTAAGGTTACTGGGGAATTGGGTTTTTCCCTTGGGTTGCTTAGAAAGTGCCTTCCATACATAAGCCTGAAAGGACCTAACTCTTTCCTCTTCTAGGGGCCATGCTAACCTGAAAGAGAGCTAGGTTTAGTGTTTCTGTTCATTTTAACTATGTTTTTTGACAAATTTTACTGGGTTATTTTAAAAAGTATAGTTCTTTACTACCTTTCCTGATGATTCAGTTTTCCAGGCTGCACACAATTTCCACTTAATTCTGAGACATTGGTTAACACCTTCCACTAACAGCTGAAATAAAAGCAATTGTTTGGGGCTGTCCAAACCTCAGGATGATTTCCTGGATGAGGAACTTAGTTACCATGGGATGCTGTTTTGTGCAGTAGGGAAAAGCTTCCACTCATACTGAAAATGTGTTTACAAATACTAAAAAATACTTAAACTTTCTTGTGGTTTTATAATAATATTTTGGGTAATTCCTACTTCCCATGGGTTTAAGATTCCCTACTAGTGAGGCTGCATAGGCCAGCAACATGGTCAAGTGTCCTTATTTTCCCAATTTGCATCATCTGTGGTATAGGTCACAACAAATTTTTATTACTTCCCCTTTAGTGCTATAGGGCTACTGGTCCTTTAATTCATATTTTTAATGTTTATATCAGTCTTGCTATTAGCATTTCAATTGCATCAGGGGCTGTAAACTGAGATGCTGAAGTTAAAGAGGATAAGGTTGGAGACACATTTTTAGTTCTTTGGTGTAAAGATCCCTTATTGCTTTTTATTTGCTCCATTCAAAGCTTGTTCATTCTTTTTATAAGATCTGCACCAGTGGGATTATAAGGCAGATGGAAAGTTCAAACAATATTCTGATTCACAGCCTATGACTGCATGAGGTGACCAGTAAATGGGAGTTTCTTGGTTACTGTTAATTTGGGCTAACACCCCACATAGGGCATTTACTTTTTTAGAAGTGAATAGCAGCTTGTTGGTTACAAGAGTTCCATGGTAATGTCTGTGGCAGTGAAAGTGTACCTTGTGGAGGGGACTGCTGTAATCCACTTCCCATCATGCTATTAGAGTCTGTGCTTGGCCAATATGTTCCATCAGGTAAGGTAAATTTTACAGTTGTTAGAGTGTGCATGATGGACACTCATGGATGATGTCCATCAGCTGCTGGAGAGTAACAGGTAGCTGGCATTGCTGCCACAAGTTCTGTTAGCCATGATGTCTACTTTTTCCTATGGAGTTACTCTGCTGCTTCTCAGGTTTTAATGGCACAGTTTCAGACCTTCCTGAGGGTATCTGCCACAACATTCTGGAAAGGGATGTTAGAGAAGTGGGCAGTGATGTGACAGACAGTTACCTGTCATTGCTGGCAGGTGTCTCAGATGTCTTTTCACAGATCTCTCCTCCACAGAGGAAAGCCCACGACAGTCCATTGTTCCTATCTTGTTTTTAGTATCTGCATTTCACACCTGGAAAGGGATAGTAGTTTTCAGAGTGACTGGTTAACATTGGGTTAAGTTTTCTATTTGCAATAGGGCATTGTATGTTGTACCCAGTTGCTTTTTCAAGGGGCTACACCATAATTTGTCCTCCTTCCACAATTGGGACTAAAACCCAAGTGGTATTTGCTTAGAATGTTGCCTATGCCACAAACCCCACCCAAAGTTAATATTGGTGCTGGCTACATCCAATTCACAGGGTAAGTTAGGATCCACCCATCTTTCCTGCTTGAATCTGAATCTGTGCTATTACTCTCTTTACTTTCTTAAAAGCAGCTTGCTGGGGATTCTCCATTCTCATGTATAACCTTTTCTGATTAACACATACATATCTGAGCTAAATGAGGGATAAAGGGATTCCAGTACCCCCAACAGCCCCAGAAAGGCCATTAATTGTTTTGGAGTTTCTGGGAAAGATAAGATAAAAAGCACAGAAAGCTATTTTGATAAAACATGTTCTCTGAATATTAATAAGCACTTACTTAATTTTTCTTTTTTGGCCATTTTAATAGGGCTCCTTTATGAATTTTTATTTGTTAACTTATTACTATCTGGAGTTATGAAAATATACACTGAACAAACACAAAAGAAACATAAATTTTACTAATTTGACTCATAATTCTTATTCCTTTGGAGTGGTTGTTTCCAAGCTTTCCATCATTTCACATCTTTGATTTTTACTGCTTTAGAAATCTTTGCCTGGGCCTGAAAGGGACTCACAGAGCATTAATTTACAACTTTTTAGTTTCTTTATCTTTCTACAGCTCAAAAAAGATTTGAACATATGGGACTTTTGGCCTACTTTTCTTGCTCTTTACAAAAGAAGTTTAATTGCAGTATAGTGTTAAAATTCAACAAACCATATTTTTGGCCAAATTTCTCTGTTGAAAAAACAATCAATTTATGCTTCTGTACCCCAGATCCCCCAAATTTAGACTAATTTTTCAAGATGCATCCCAGTAGTGAGTACTCGGGTACCTATACCTCATTCCCCATAGTGGCAGAAAGAAAGAGAAAGAGAGCAGAGCCAAAACAAAGGCAAAAAGGCAGTGGGCTTCCCCTTTAAGGGAATGAAAGAATGGGACTCAAACCCATAAAACTTCTCCCACTACCACCAAACCTTTGCTACCAAATGCTAACTTGCAATTAGCCAAAGCCAAAGAGAAATGGAAAAACTGAAACCAAATGCTAACTCCTGGTCAGGAGAAATAATAAATAAAGGAATGAACATACCTGCCAAGGGAAGGAGACAAACTAGTTCTCTGTCCTAACCTCATGGTTAGAAAGGGAATCTGCATTGGGTAACCCCTGAGTCCTTGGGAAAATTCTGAGTGGCCACTGGAATCAGGGATGTCCTATTGCAGAAAATGCCTTCCATAGTCCACCTTGGAAACATTCTCTGGTTACCATTTTTATTTATTTATTTTAGTCCTGGTGGAGTCACTGATTTGTTAGCCCCCAAACCTGGGCCTTTGGGGATAATCAGAGATGTAGAGGGAAAAAAGCACTTTAATACAAGACTTAGGCAGAACTTACATTTATTACATCTGCAGACAGGACCCAATGTCAGTCTAAAGCAACTCAGACCTGACTCCCCATGCTAAGGTTTTATTCTTGCTTAAATACCTAAGTTACTATTTAACATTTGCTTTGGTTATACGTTAGCTTTTATGCATATGGATGAAAATGCATAATTGTGTAATTAGTAAGTACAGGAAATCAAGCTTGCACGTATATTACATGATCAAAAAGGGGTAGACTACTCCACCCCTGGCTCAGAATTTTACTGTTATTTAAGCAAATTGTAGTGAGCACAGCAAGGGGCTTCTTCTGCTCAGGCCCAGCCAAGTGGTTATAGCTGTTTTTCTTACTTCATTGCTTCAACAGGATATTCTCAACCACAAGAAACAGAATTTGGCACCAAGAGAGGGTTCCATCTCATTACCTTCTAATGTACATGTAATTCTTTCTTTTGTATCCTAGCAACAGTGAGAAAAACACATTACTTTCAGGTATTCAGTCATCCCTACACACATCAATGTGATAATAGGCCCATAAAAGTTTGGAATTTTTATGTCTCCCTATTAAATAGACTTTTGCAACTTCCTGAACCCATATATTCATCACCTCAGTAGTTATCATTTCTTTTATTGCCGGAATTCACTTCTGTTAGTGAACAGGCTTGAAATGAGGAAGGACTGTGCTAGAAGAAAAATTGTGAAATAATGGGTAAGACTGAGCACATGCAGCATTGGGGGAGTCAATTCCAAAGCATATGCACATTTCATTTACATGAGACTACATGTTTAGAAAGATAGGCTGAGAGAAATTTCTTGAGCATGCATCTGAGAGAGAAGGTATGGGTAAGAGTTTGAGAGTATGTGTAAGAAAGTGTGGATGAGATATGAGAGGGCTAGTTTATGATGAGTGTGTCCTGTAATGGTGAGAAGGTTTAAGACTGAAAAATTCTGCTCAGGATTCATGTTTGCGGTCCCAAGCTATAGCCTGTGAGTCACCTAGAAGGAGCACTCAATCCTAAGACCCAGGACTCTTGATCTGTGATATCCCCTGCTGATTGATAGGCCCATGAGCCTGAGAAAGTTCCCCTCTCCTTCCTTCATTGACCAATTCCCTACACCCTAAATTGAATAAAAAAGAGAGCTCACTCCCAACCAATTACAGTGGAAAATATTTTTAAGTCCATTAGAGCTGCTTCGGACAAAGCTGTCTAGGTTAGAAGCACCCTAAACAACCCATCCAGACATGCCCCAAGTGTGACACCTCCCTCATTGGCCCCAGGGCATGTTTACTCCTGAATCTGTAAAAGAAAAACCAAATGAAATATTTTGAGCAAGCATGAATAAATGAGTCATTACTGAGTCAATCCATCCATTTAATATTCAGTCACATATGGACCATGACAAACCAGGCGCAGACTTAACGTCTCTGCCACAGGGATGGATCTCCATTGTCAGCTCCTATGATAACAATGGTAGCTGCATACTGTGGAAAGGGATACAAGGAGCAGACAAAAGGTCCCTGGCACTACTGTGGATTTCCTTGATATTGTAAGGAAAAAAATAAAAATGCAGAATAAAATTCAAGAATCTTAACATCACCTTTTATGGAAGAAATGGGAAAGTTGTCATTATATTTATATGGAATCAAAAGGGGCACCAAATAGCCAAAACCATCATGAGAAAGAAGATCAAAGTTGGAGGATTCAATCTTCCTGAAGTCAAAATTTACTACATAGCTACAGTACTTAAAATAATGAAATGTTAATATTTTGCATATATTGAGGTTAAACATAAGTTAATAAAATTAATTTTATCTGTTTTTTAAATTATTTTTAAATGTGTTTACCAGAAAATTTATAATTACACATTGAGGAACATTAGCCTAGATGATGGCATTTCAACTTGAATATGCACTAAATTACCTGGGGATGTTGTTTTTTCTTTCCACAGTAGATATGACCTTAGACATTGACACAGGATATGAATTACTCATCATTTCTGTTGACATGAGGAGTATCCAATGTGGGACTGTCTAAAAGAAGCTGAAAGAATCTGCTGAGAGATTCAGTTAATAATTTGTGTCCTGGGCTCTTCTTGGTTCACTTCTGGTCACCATTACTGGGTGGTAGATGTGGGAATAAATAAAGAAAGTAAACTGAGCATTTTCAAAGACTCTGTTCACCAGAAGAGAGAGCCAACTATCTACAGAACTTGGATTCTGGATACTGAGTATGAGAAAGAGAAGGTACTTTTGAGCCTGCATCACATCTCTGATAGTCTTCTGCGCAATTCCCCATTTTCACAAAGTGGAGAATTACCTGGAAATGAATATTGTAAATATTTCCTTTTGCAACATTAGTGATGGATCCCATATCTTTACATTTATCAAAATTTCAGCTACTGAGCTACTGTGCCATTTCATTTATCCTTCAAGTCCAAGTAATGGTGTTAAGGGGTCCCTGAGAATCTGTCCTGTAATGAATCTAAGCATCCCATTCTCCAACACAACCCAAGATGGAAAAATAAACCCAAGATGATGAAAAACATTTATTGATAATTACTTTGTGTTCCAGTATAACTCTTTCCTAACTGGTACACACATTTTTCAAATAATAGAGAAATTGCACTATTGTATGATTCAAAACACAAAAATTAGATTAATCAAAATATAAATTGCATTTAGAATATTACATATTAGCAAGGTCAAAATCTTTGTGTCTTACATTTCCATTTCTCTACCTGTAACTTACGTCCAAAACTCCCTGGTCAACTTCTGGGAAGATGATGTCACAATAGGTAGGCAGGGCTCAACTCTTTCACAAAAATAGTAGAGAAAGTTCAAAAAGCTGTCCAAGGGGCTGCTTTAGGATTCTGCAGACCTGGAGAGTGCTGCATATGCCCAGGAGGGTGAAGGATGAGATATAAAGAAGCCAAAATGAAAACATTGAGTTATCAGAACCCATAGCCAGAAATGACTCCCATTTCAACCCTCAAGATGAACAACCTGGATAATACTCATGACTCACTACAGGCAATGGGAAGGGTAATTGACATCTTCCCCCTTGGGATGAGGTAGGATGTGATGTAGGGCATAGTTGTTTCTCTTCAGGGAGTTTTTCCAGCAAAGCCCATTTTGAACCTTGCCTGTGGCCATAATTGAATCATAGGCAAGTGGAGGTTGAAACACATACCTCTGTGAAAGTAGTCCCTGATGGTTGCCACCTGCTGGACAGTGGGAAACTTCAAGGAGAAAAATCACTGTTAGGTGTCTATTGTCCCAGCACCCTTGATTTGGTCTGCACACCATTACTGAGACCCTGGACCTATTTTGATAATTGAAGCTGAGAAATGTTAGAGATTTAGAATAAGTTGAACAAAGAAACAAAGAAGAGAAGAGCCATAAAACAAAACCACTAAGCAAAAGTGAGAAATTTAATATCAAACCTCTTCATTTTGGTTAAAACTCTAGGGAAAGAAAAGCCTGGAATGCAATTGCCTAGTCAATAAGACTAAACAGGGGAAAACCATTTTTAATATTTCAATATTATTCTAAAATAATTCAAATTATTTTTCATTATTCATATTTTCTTTTAGATACTTATTTTTCAAAGGATCTGTGATAAGGCATATAATTATTTTTAGAACAAACGTTATCTCCTATTTTCTCCTTTCATGTATCTCAGGTATTAAAGGAAAAGATATCCTGAAACAAATGATCAAATAATATATAAAGAATCCCTACTATGGCTAAGAAGACAGATTACACATATATCCATCCATTTTATATATAAAATTTCACTTAGGGAAGCCAGGGGAGTTTTGCAAGTAAAATTGTGATTTATATAGTATAATTACACAAGTGAAAATAAAGTAGATATTTGTGCTTTGGCAGTAAGGATGAAGAGGAGCCATCTACCCATTTGCTGAACAACTTATATATTTTCCTAGTGGATATGACCTTGTATGTTGACACAGCCAAAAAGTACCTCATTATTTCTGGTGACCAGAAGAGTGTCTGATGAGGGACTATCAAACAGAAAAGACATGCTCAGAGATTCAAGTCTGCAAACTGTGTCTTGGGCACCTATCACTTCACCTCTAGCCACTGTTTCTTGGAGGCAGATGTTGGGGAAAACAAAGAATGGAAACTTGGTGTTTGCAAAGACTCTGTTTATAAAAAATGGAACTCCATCTGTCTTTAGAACTTGATTCTGGACTGTGGGTTTGAGAAATGGCGAGTACTGCTCAGCCATCACTACTCCTTTGACATGCCTGGGTGTGAATCCTCAGTTACACCAAGTTGGGATTTCCTAGGTATGGATATCAGCAACATTTCCTTCCTTGACATTCTTAATGTATCCTATATCTTTACATTGAGAAAATTTCTGCAATGTAGTTAATCTGCCCATTTTTTGCTCCTTCAAAACTAATGAATGATGATCAAGTCTTCCTGAGTAGCTGTCTTGCAACAAGTCTGAACACTGCAACTCCTCCAATTTATCCTGAGAAAAACAAATAAACATTAGCCCACCAAAAAACATTTATAGAAAATTATTCTATGCACAGAGCTAAGATATTTTCTGCTTGGTACACACATGGTATAAAGTTACAGTGGAAAAATATGTAATATTTCATGAACCATGAACATAAATTAAGTAAAATAATTAAAAATTACTTTTCAAATATTAACCATCTGCATGGTTGTCTTCTTGAGTTTTATAGTTATACATTATGTGAACATGTCCTGAATTTCAGATAAATTTCCAAATATCTTCCTTTTTATTTTCTGTGAGATCAACTTAATATGTTTTGAAGATTTTAAACTATGTAAACATTTCAATGTGAACCAACAGATTATATGATTTTTTGAATAGGGAAACAAGACCTAATATAAGCAGTATAAATGAATATGTATATGTTTCAAGTTGAGAAATGGATCTACATGTATGTAATATCCAGGTTTGAGAAGACAGACTTTCAGCATCACAGCAAAATTTATCTAAGACTTAGGGTTTTTTTAAATTAACTTAATAGGGTACCACAGAATATTGGTAACGCTAATGAAAAATTTAATAAATGGACTTCTATCTCTTTGAAAATCCAGTAAATAATGAACACCACTGAGTTGAATACTTGAAAGAGGTTAAAATGAGAAATTTTATCTTGTGTATATGTAACTACAATAAAATTTTTAAAAATTCCTGTTGAGATTTTTTTCCCCCAAAAAAGTCAGGAAATGAAAAGGAAAGGTATACATGTTGGAAGGAACTATATAACACATTCTATATTTTCATATGACATGGCTGAAAATCATATAAAATCAACTTTAAAACTCCTAGGTTTTATTCTAGATTTTTCATGTAAGTGGATTAATACAACATGTGCCCTTTTCTTTCTGGCATATTTCATTCAACAAGAGGTTTACAAGGTTTATCCCTGTGGTAGCATATATCATAACTTCATTCCTTTTCAGGCATAAAAATATTCTAGAGTATGTATATGCCATAGAGACAGAAATCAGA
>JAQZBX010007104.1:18723-51499 GCA_029593785.1 Cabassous unicinctus
CCCCCCCAGGTGTAACCACAGGTTAAAACAGATGTTTCTGTCACTCTTGTGCATTTTCTAGAGTTTCATATAAAGGAAAACCTAAAGTTTGTTTTGTTTTGTTTTGTGTCAGGATATAGCAAGATAACTAAAATTTTCCTCCATGTTGTTGCAGGTAACAGTATGTAATTCCATTTTATTGTCTGGAAGTATTACATTATATACATATAATTCATACATATATTTGGATTTTTCCCTTTAAAGTATGATGACCATTTAGGTGGTGTCCAACTTGGAGCTATTTTGAGTAACATACTTTGAAAATTATTTGTGTGGAAATATGTTTTTATTTTTTGGAGGTACATAATTAGAGTGGAATTGCTGGGACATAAATTAAGTGTAAATTTAACTTTTTCCCTCATTTTTCTTTAGTGCAGTTTCCATCATATATGATATACCCTTAGGCTCCTTCTTAATAGCACCTAATCTACCCCTCCAATGCTCCAGCTGACATCCTGAGATAGATTGCCAATCATGTTCATTAAGTTCTGCCTTTAAGCACCAACTCATGTGGTCAGCTCATAATCAATGGTATTAATTTTTTAAAGAGGGATTAACAGAAATCCAACTCTGTTAAATCTTCAACTTAGAGTTCAAGTGAATTTTTTTCCTTTCTATACAAGCTACCTCTCTAGATTGCTGTTTTGATACCCAGGAAGTGGGAAGAATGTATTGGTATTTTGGCTATTGATGCATCTTTCATTTTCTTTCTTTCTCTTTCTCTCTTCCTTTTACTCTCTTTCTTTATAAACAAAGAAATGGGTTAATTAAGGAAATCATAGCCTACTGAAAAACAAAAATTAGTTGAGTGGTTACATATTCTATCTCATAACATTTTAAATTACTGACAAAATAATTTTTGAAACCAAAAAAAAATCTAAAAATTACCACATGCCAAAGGTGGTGCTTATTTCCACAACCGATGCTTCTCAATGCTTTTGAGGCATTTCTTCCAAAGCTATACAGAGTCATCATCTGAATCCTCACTAAATTTATTATCCTCTCATTCTATCCTCAAATCTGGTTTGGGGGAAACCTTTTTTTACTGGCTAACATTTCTTTTGAAGTTTTTCAAAATAGCTTTAAAATTTTATACCAGAATTGGCTACTTCTGAACCAAGCTCATTGAATTCAGCACAGTTTGGATAACTCAGTTTAAAATCACCTACAAATTCTTTAGGCTTTGTATACATGGTATAATCCTCCCGTGTAGGCATACCTCATTTTATTGCACTTCTCTTTATTGTGTTTCCTCACAGATATTTTGTTTTTTGTACATTGAAGATTTGTGGCAATCCTGCATCAAACATTTTTATCAGCATTTTTGCAACAGCAGCTGCTTACTTTGTATCCCTGGGTCACATTTTGGCAATTCTTGCAATCATTCAATCTTCTTCTTCTTATTTTTATCTGCTATGGTAATCTGCAATCAGTGATCTTTGTTACCATTGTAATTGTTTTTGGTTGCCACAAACCATGCCCATATGAGACTGTGAAAATTGATAAATATTGTGTGTGAACTGCCTGCTCCAACGAACAGCTGTTCACTGTCTCTCTACATCCTTTCCAGCCTCCCTATTCCTTGAGACACAACAATATTGAAATGAGACCAATTATTAACGATACAATGATCTTTAAGGTTTTCAAGTGAAAGGAAGAGTCACAGGTCTCTCAATTTAAATTTAAAGCTAGTAACATTTAAGCTTAGTGGGGAAGGTATATGGAAAACCAAGAGAGGTTGAAAGCTAGGCCTCTTGAGCCAGTTACCATATTGTGAAAGTAAAGGAAAAGTTCTTGAAGGATATTTAAAGTGCTACTCCAGTAAAAAAAAAAACAAACAGAATGATAAGAAAGGAAACCAGCCCTATTGCTGCTATGGAAAATTGTTTAGTAGTCTGGACAGAAGATCAAACCATCCTCTTAAGCCAAAACTTTACCGAGAACAAGGTACTAAGTCTTCTCAATTCTAAGAAGGCTGAGAGATGTGTGGAAGCTGCAGAAGGAAACTCCGAAGTGCCTGGTTGATTCATGAGGTTTATGGAAAGAAGCTCTCTTCCCAACGTAATAGTGCAAGGTGAAGAAGAAATGCTGATGTAGATGCTGCAAAAAGTTATGAAAAAGGTTTAGCTAAGAAAATTGATGAAAGTGACTACAGTAAACAACATAATTTCAATATAGATGAAACAACTTTATATTGGAAGAAGATGTCATCTAGGACATTCAGAGCTAAAGAGGAGATGTCAATGTCTGGCATTAAAGATTCTCTTGTTAGGAGCTAATGAAGCTGGGGATATTAAGTTGAAGCCAATGCTCATTTACCATGCTCAAAATCCTAGGGCACTTAAGAATTGTGCTAAAAATCTACTCTGCTTGTTCTCTGTAAATGGAACAAAGTCTGGATGATGGTACGCCTGTTTACAACATAAATTCTTTTTTTTTTTTGCAATTACTTTTTATTTATTTTTCTTAACTTAATTTGTACATTTAATAATCAAAAATATAAACAATTAAAAACTAAAAAGTAAACACAGATGAATAAATATATTCATTTTTCCATTAAATATCATGGATACATACAAAAATTTTTTTGTGGATCAAACAATATGTTACACAATATACATAAATTCTTGAAAATTTATAACCCACATGAGACCTATTGCTCATAAAAAAAGATATCTATTAAAATATCACTTTTATTGACAGTTCACCTGGTCACCCAAGAGCTTTGAAGGAGAAGTAAATGAGACTGAAATTTTCAAACCTGCTACAACAACATCCATTCTATAGCTCATGGATTAAGAAGTAAGTTCAAATTTCAAATCTTATCATGTAAGGAATACATGTTACAAAGCTCTACAGTATATCTGCTGTAGATAGTGATTCCTCTCGCAGATCTGGGCAAACTAAATTGAAAATCTCCTGGAAGGTATTTGCAATTCTAGACAACATTAAGAACATTTGCTATTCATGAGATAAAAAGGTCAGCATTTAACAAGAGTTTGGAAGAAATTGACTTCAACCCTCAAGGATGATTTTGAGGGGCTCAAGATATCAGTGGATTAAGTCACTGAAGATGTGATAGAAACAGCAAGAAACTAGAATTAGAAGTGGATCCTGAAGATATGACTGAATTGCTGCAGTCTCATTAAGAAATTTGAATGTTTGAGGAGTTATTATTTATGGATGAGCATGTAAAGTGGATTCTTATGATGAAATCTATTCCTGATGAAGATGCTGTGAACATTGTTGAAATTACAACAAATGATGTCAAATATTATGTCAACTTAATTGATAAAGAATGTGCAGGGTTTTGAGAGGATTGACTCCAATTTTGAAAAAAGCTCTAATGTGGATAAAATGCTGCCAACCAGGATCACATGGTACAGATAAATCTTTTGTGAAAGGAATTGGCAATAATGTGGCAAACTTCATTGTTTTCTTATTTTAAGATATTGCCACAGCCACCCCAAACTTCACCAACCACCACACTGATCAATCAGCAGCCATCACAATTTAGGCAAGACCACCACCAGTAAAAATTTGACTTGCTTAAGGCTCAGGTGATGGTTGGCAATGATTAGCAATAAAGTATTTTTAATTAAGGTATATACATTGTTTTTCTTCACACATAATGCTATTGCACATTTTATAAGCTACATTATAGTGTAAGCATATCTTTTATATGCACTGGGAAACCAAAAATTTCTTATGACTGTCTTTATTGTGATATTGGCTTTTTACAATGGTCTGAACCAAACCAACAATATTTGAGCTATGCCTGTAGTTTTTCTTGAGGAGTGACAAGTCCCCTGGATTTTAAATTATTTTATAATAATCAGTGACAGTTAGAGGAACTGGGTCTAAAATAACCAGGATCATTTCATGACAATAGAGAAATCAAGATAGCCATTCACACTTCTTATATCTATTGGTGGTTAAATTAATGGGGACTTCAGTTTTCTTTTTTCTGAGTTATGACTGGGAGCATCACAATCATATTCTACTTCAGGTTTAGATATAGCTCAGCCAAAAGTATAAATCCATCCCCCACTTGGAAAATTTTTCAATGTAGGCCCATGCCAAGATAGATAGAATACTTTGAGGCACTTTTCTCCCCACAGGACATCCCTCCCTTCTGACAAACTGCACACCATTCCTCATTGGGGCCCCTCTTTTTCCTTGTCCATCTAACATGAAGCTGTGACTTCTGCAAGGCACCCAGCCACTGAGCATTCATTTGAGGAAATTTCCTGGGGAAATTCAGTTGGATCTGTTGTGCTGTTTGGAGCATCTAGGTTAGCATAGTGTCTTCGGAAGCAGAGCCCTGATTGCTATTTAAGATCAGGGACATGAGTGTGTTTCTAGGATATTTGGTTTTTTATGTCTAGATTCTTCATTTGATTCCTCTTTCACTGTAAAATGGGAAAATCATAATGTTCAAGTGGTCCACTATTTTTTTTTGCTATTTGTGTTAGTTTAACATGTCCCCTGGGATTTTGTTTGTTGAATTAGCTCCTATTCCTTTACTGGAAGAGTGCCAATTTCTTCAGTTCCCAGTGCTGGAGGCATTAGGTAGACATATAGGAGAATGTACACCAGTCAGAGTGACAGGTCCTGCACTGCCTGGAGATAGTAGTGATGAATTGTGTGACAGGATGCTTCTGTTTAAGGGAGGTCTTGGCTGGCTATGATGTATGCTAGTGTCTTTCCTCACAATATTGCCCAGAATAATAGTACTTGGGCAAACAATATATGGAAAACAAGGAAGATTATAAGAACTTCCCACTGATGAGTGCAAATTGACCATAGGTGAACCAAAAGACTTTTCATCATATCCTGCTGTATTAGTAATGGTGGGACTGGAAGGAGGAAAGGATGTGCTGTTGGTAGTTGATGAGGCAGCCAGCCATTGCTGATCTGCCACTGTGTTATGTCTTGCTGAGCCACAAAAGCCATCTGTAGGGGTTTTGGCTCTATTGCTTGTTGTGGTATATTCTGATTTGGTGGAATCTCAGTTGTTGAGGATGAAAAAGAAGAACTGGTCCATTGGGTTTGGGGCTGTGATTTTGAAAATGTGTCGAATGTGGGTGAATTTTGCATATGCTGGAGGCATAATAGAGCTCGGTTGATCTGTGATGGAAAGTTGGATAACTGGTTTGAAGATAAACCACCTGGTGGCAGTGAATTCTCTTCCACAAGCAGATTCTGCTTGGGCATTTGTGGCTGACTCTATTCTCTATTACCAAATAACTTAAATAGATCATACTTTGAAACTAGGATCACAGTGATATTGAATGGTATTTTTGGCTACTGCGGAAGCATCACACCTTGCTCAGAGGAGGTACCTTAATCAGTATGTAATCAGGAGCTTGCTGTAAAATATGTTGTACTGTTGCCACTGGAAACTGTCCCCTTAGCAACATGCTTGACATGTCCCAGCAGCTTAGAAAGTCCAGCCACTTCCAGTTTCATAAGTTTCCAGCAATGGTCTTTTGCAAGGCTCTCTAGATAATTTAGTAGAGCTTTTCCTTTTTAATTAATTTCTACCATCAGCATAAATATAGCTACTTTAATACCAAACTCCTGACTTTGATTTTGATTTACTTCATTTATTCTGATTTGGATCTGATTTCCTGTGAATTTTATGTATTTTGTTTTTTTCCATAAGATTTGTGATTAAAGGCTCACTCATTTGCTGATTCTGAAAGCTTATTCTATTAATTGATAGCTATGTTCTTTATGTTCTAAAAATTGGCAGTCCTGATATGACAGCTTGTTACATGTGTCACGGTAAAGCTCTGCTGTTGGTTCTTATGACTGCTCTCAGGAACTGCCTCTGGAGAAACTTCACCCTCCGATGAGCTCTGATGCAAGTCTCACAGAGTCATTCAAAACCCACTCCACAAATTCCATTAGTTTCTGCATTGTAATCACAGCTTGGCTACACCTGGTTAGACTTCTCTCCTGTACTGCTGGGAACCTCAGTAGTGTCCTTCACAATGAAATTAGCTCTGATTTCTGCTTTCTGCAGGGAAAAACCACGACTTTTTGGCAAACTGATAGGAGTTGCTGTGGCAAGCTTGAAGCAGGGATAGCGTTGGGATCTGGGCCGATATCAGTCACCACGTGAGGAACTCGAGGCTGAGCTGAGGTGCCTGGAGCTCAAGGCAGCACTAGGGCTCTGGGAGCGTCAAACAGTGCTGGGAGGCTGGCAGGCAGGGCAGTAGCTAGGCGCCCGCATCTGGATGTGCTGGTGGAGCTGGTGAATGTGTGAGCTCTGAGTCCAAGTCATGCTTAGCGCTGCGACCCTCCTTCCTGCTTAGTGCTGCGAGCCCCTTCTCCAAAACCCACCTCCTTTTTCCTCTGTCTGCCTTGACTTCCTCCTCCTCCTTCTCCTCTGTTGATACTCAGGAAGTAGAGGGAGGGAGGAAAGTATCCTCCCAGGCCCGACAAATCTGCTTTCTGGATAGCGCTGAGAAAAGGGCTTGTATAAATAACTTTTAAATTTACTGTCAAATTCTCAAAAATGGCTCTGTAATACCTGCTGAAATGAAGGGACAGTAGACAGTCACAACCATGAACTTTACAACTGAGATGAAATTACAAATAAGTTGTATATAACTTCAATATTTCCCTTTCTCAATTCCATACCACCATTCAGAAGATTTTTTTTTTTTATTTACAATTAGTTTTGCTCTCTTAAACTATGGTATCTATTTTTGATGACCCAAAGATGATCTGTAATTAAGTATAAAGGAGGAAATATGAAAGAAAATTATCAAGACACCAGTTGATTTCAAATAATCCAAATAGAGGTAGGAAGCCTGGATCAGAACATGAAAGGAGTCCCTTTTGTATTAATGTCGACACAGCGCCACCTGGAAACTTGCGTGACATCCAGATATGTATATTATTATTACTTCATGAACCAAATGCTGTTAAAAATGACTACAATTGTCACAGAGGAAAAAAAATCTAATAATAAAGACCAAAAATGTTTAACGACAACAAAAATCTGAAATATCATTGAGGGTTCTGTAATACGGTTATTTAAAATATGTACAATGCGTGAAGGGTCATTTTGAACTTTTCATCTTTTAAATTTCAAAAATAGAAAAGGAGCATTATTATTTGGGGCTTCATTTCACATTTACATTTAAATGAGCAGTAAAACAAGATGGCGTTAAGGTTTATTCTTTCTACTTATTGATTGGCAGTAAAATCAAAACAAAAATCTATCCTAGAGGATGAGAAAATAGCATGGCAAAATTCCTTCTCCCCCCACCCCACTTCAGTACAGCATGTTTACTCATCAAATTTGCTGTTTGTCCATCATAGTGGAACTTCATAGTCAAAATACTTTAGCTAAAGTGAATAAGAATATAAATCATATATTAATGTAGGATGAATATTAAGAAGGCTGAACATTTTAGATCTTAACAAGGTAAAACACAAAAGTAAATGTACAGGTCTAATTTTTACTACAAGTCAAGAATAAAGAAAACATTTGTGAATATTTACCAGGAACAATCTTCTTGTGGTTTATAAACAGTCAATTATAAAATTTCTGAAAATGCAATTCATTTTGAAATTTAATTGCAATGCAGATGAAAAACAAATATGGTTTTTCTTTGTCATTGGTAGAGTAAAACTAAATATATTTTTTCTTTTGTTATTGGTAAATATCCAGTTACTTCCACAATTAAATAAAAATATGATTGCATTAAAGATGTATGATCTGACACAAAGAAAAAGACAGGAAGGACCCACTATAAGAAAGCCTTTAGTCATATGATATCACTCAAGAACCTTGGAAAGCATCCTGGGGCAAAGAGAGAATCTCCTGGAGAAGGGGTGAGTCCAATTTTAAGGAATTTCTTTTCAATTCTCAAATCTCCATGAAGCACACAAGAAAGCATGGTCTCGGAATCAAATACTTCATTAATGGAGCAAGTTTGGTCTGAAGCCAACTCATTGTGTGTGCACTTAGAGACACATGGGACCCCAACACCAGGAGAATTAGGCATAACCTAGATTTTCAGTATTCAGGTGGAAGAAATGAATATTTTTCATTTTCGTTAATGAAATAATAATTTGGGATCCATTACAAGAGATGAATTGAGTTTCTACCATAGGGTTCTTTTTTTTAAAAAAAGCAAATCAGTTTTATTGATACATATTAATAAAGCATATAGTCATTCAAAGTGTAAAATCAATGGTATTTGGTATAATCAAATCATTCTTAGAACACTTTCATTATTAAAATAAAAATAATAACAAACAAACAAAAAGAAAATTCCTCACCTATCAATCCCTCTGTGTTTCCCCTGCTAACATAGCTGCTGTTTCTGGCTATACTTGCACAATTATTTATTTATTAAGCAGTTTTATTGAGATATATTCACATAACTCATGATCTATCCAAATGTACAATCAATGGCTCTTAGTATAATCACAATGTTGTACATTCACCATCTCAAAACTTTTAGAACAATTTTCATTACTCCAAAAAGAAAAACCCCACACCCCTTGGCATTCCTTCCTCAGATCTACTTAACCACTAATCTGCTTTCATCTTTATAAATTGATTTATATTTACATTTTTATAAATGGAATCATACAATGTGCAGTGCTCTGTGTCTGTTCTCCTTCACTTAGTATGTTCAGTTTTTTTTTGGCTGATATTTATATTTTGTAGTATTAACTTACATTTGTTCAGCTTCAAGGAAAAATGACCTCATATATGCAAATATACCCATATTCATAGTTGTCATAATAGATTTATATTTCACATAATATATATAGTTCATGATAGAGCAAACAGACAGTATTTGCCCTTTTGTGTCTGGTTTACTTCACTCAACATAATGTCCTCCAGGTTCATCCATATTGTCATGTGTTTCATGACCATTCTTCTTACTGCTGCATAATATTCTGTACATATGCCATAATTTTTTACACATTCATCAGTTGATGGAAACCTGGGTTTTCCCAACTTTTGGCTATTGTAAATAATGCTGCTATGAACATTGGTGTGGAGATGTCTATTTATGTCTCTGCTCTCAGTTCTTCTGGATATATACCTAGAAATCTTATTGCCAGGTCCCATGGCAAGTCTATATTCAACTTCTTTAGGAACTGCCAGAGTTCCCCCAAATTGGTTGTACCACTCTACATTCCTACCAACAGTGAATAAGTGTTCCTATCTCTCCACATCCTCTCCAACATTTACAGGTTTCCAGCTTTTTAATAGCTACCAGTCTAATAGGTGTGAAATGATATCTCATTGTAGTTTTGATTTACATTTTCATAATCACTAGTGATGTGGAAGAGTTTTTCATTTGTTTCTTCACCGTTTATATTTCTTCTTTGAGCAGTTGTCTTTTCATATCTTTTCCCCATTTTTTAATCAGATAGTTTTCCTTTTTATTGTTGAGTTGTATGACCTCCTTATCTATCATGGATATTAAACTATTATCAAACATATAATTGCCAAATATTTTCTCGCATTGACTCAGCTGCCTTTTCATCTTTTTGAAAAAGTCCTCTGAGGTACAAAATGTTGAATTTTAAGGAGATCTCATTTATCAATTTTTTCTTTTGTTGCTGGTACTTTGGTGCAAGGTATAAGAAACTATTGCCTGCCAAAAGACCTTGAAGATGTTTTCCTACATTTTCTTCTAGGAGTTTTATGGTTATTGTTTATACATTTAGACATTTAATCCATTTTGAGTTAATTTTTGTGTAAGGTGTTAGATAGGGATCTTCTTTCTTTCTTTAGGATATGGCTATCCTGTTATCCCAGCACCATTTTTCCAATAGACTGTTCTGGCCCAGCTGGGAGACCTTGACAGCCTAGTCAAAAATCACTTGACTGTAGATGTGAGAATCAATTTATGAGTTCTCAATTCAGTTCCCTTGGTCACTCTGTCTGTCCTTATGCAAGTCCCATGCTGTTTTTACCTCTTTAAGTAATATGCTTTTAAACCAGGAAGACTGAGAGTTTCAACTTGGTTCTTCTTTTTCAAAACTGTTTTGACTAATAAATAAATTTGATATTTTTTGAATTTTTGCAAAAACAATGCAGCTGAGATTTTTATAGGGATTGTCTTGAATCTGTAAAATAGTTTCAATAGAATTGACATTTAACGATTTTTAGTCCTCCAATCCATGAACAAAGAATGTCCTCCATTGATTTAAGTCTTCTGTTTCTTTCAGCAATTCTTTGTAGTTTTCTGAATACGGGTCATTTATGTCATTGGCTTATGCATAAATATTTGATTTAGTCACTATTATTTTAAAATAATACAGATTGCATAGGTGTACAGATTGCACTGATGTACAGATTGCACGTCAGTATTGTATAGAAACACTATTGATTTTTGCATATTAATCTTGCATCCTGCCACTTTATTGAACTCTTCTATTAATTGTAGTAGCTTTTTTGTGCAATTTTTCACGATTTTCTATTTATAGAATCATATCATCAGTGAATAGTGAAAGTTTTACTTATACTTTTCCTATTTGGGTGCTTTTAATTTCTTTGTGTAGCCTAATTGCTCTAGCTAGATCTTCTAGCACAATATTGCATAATAATGGTGACAGTGTGCATCCTTGTCTTGTTCCTAATTTCAGCGGGACAGCTTTCAGTCTTTCACCATTGATTACAATGCAAGCTGTAGGTTTTTATATATACACTTTATCATATTGAGCAAGCTCCCTTTTATTCCTATCTTTTGGAGTGCTTTTATCCAGAAAGTGTGCTGTATTTTGTCCAATGCCTTTTCCACCTCAATCAAGAGGATCATGTGATTTTTCTTCTTCAATTTCTCAATGTGGTTTATTACACTAATTAATTTTCTTGTGTTGAAGCCACCCTTGAATACCTGGGATAAAACCCACTTGATTGTGGTGTATAATTCTTTTAATGTGTTTTGGATTCCGTTTGCAAGTATATTGTTGAAGGTTTTTGCATCTATATTCATTAGAGATATTGGTCTGCAATTTCTTTTTTTAAAGTATCTTTATCTGGTTTTGGTATTAGGGTGATATGGCATTCTTTCCAGTTCAATTTTTTGGAAGAGCTTGGTTCAGGATGGTATTAGGTTATTTTTGAATGATTGGTAAAATTCACCTGTGAAGCCATCTGTTCTGGGTTTTTCATCTTTGTGAGAATTTTGATGACTGTTTCAATCTCTTCACTTGTGATTGGTTTCCTTAGGTCTTCTATTTTTATTAGGGTCAGTGCAGGTGATTTGAGTTTTTTTAAGAATTTGTCCATCTCGTCTACATTTTCTAGATTTTTGGAATAAAGTTGTTCATAGTATCCTCTTATGACCTCTCTTGTTTCTTTGCAGTCAATGGTAATTTCCCCCCTCTCATTTCTGATTTTATTTATTTGTGTCTTCTCTCTCTCTGTTGGCCTAGCTAAGCATTTGTTGATTTTGTTGATCTTATCAAAGAACCAACTTTTGATTTTGTTGATTCTCTCAATTGTTTTATTTTTTTCTTGATTTCATTTACTTCTGCTCTGATCTTTACTATTTCTGTCCTTTGGCCTGGTTTGGGATTAGTTTGCTGTTCTTTTTCTGGTTCTTCCTGGTGTGCAGTTAGAGCTTGAATTTTAGTGCTTTCTTCTCTTTTTAATGTAAGAATTGTGTGCTATAAATTTCCCTCTCAGCACTTCCTTTGGTGTCCCATAACTTTCAATATGTTGTGTTCTCATTTATTACATCTCCAGATATTTGCTGAATTCTCATGCAATTTATTCTTTGACCCACTGATAATTTTAGTGTGTTTATTCTCCATATATTTATGAATTTTCCCTTTTCCATCTAGTATTGATTTCCAGCTTCATTCCATTATGATTAGAGAAAGTGTTCTGTGTAATTTCTATCTTTTTTTATTGAGACTTGTCTTGTGACCCAACATATGGTTTATCTTGGAGAAGTATCCAACAAGCACTTGAAAATAATGTATATCCTGTTGTTTTGGAGTGCAATGCTCTATAGATGTCTATTAGGTCTTGTTGATTTATCATATTATTCAAGCTCTCTGTTTATTTATTTATCCTCTGTCCTTTATTTATCTTCTACCGAAGACTGAAAGTGTTGTATTGAGGTCTTGAAGTATTATTGCAGAAATGTCTATTTCTCCCTTCAGCTCTGCCAGTGTTTTTCTCATGTATCTTGGGGCGCTGAGATTAGGTGCATAACTATCTAGTATAGTTATTTCTTCTTGTTGAATTGTCCCTTTTATTAATATATAATGACCCTTTTCACCCCTTTAACAGTTTTACATTTAAAATATTTTTTGTCTGATATTAGTATTGCTTCTTCAGCCCCTTTTTTGGTTGCTATTTTAATGCAATATCTTTTTCCAACCTTTCACTTTTAACCTGGTTGTGTCCTTACATTTGAGGTGAGTCTCTTGTAGACAACATATAGATGGCTCATATTTTTTCACCCATTTTATCAATCTATGTCTTTTGATTGGGGAGTTCAAGCCATTAACATTCAATGTTATTACTGTAAATGCATTATTTTCTACATCCATTTTGACCTTTGACTTTGTGTTGTCATATACTATTTTCTATCTTTTTACCCTTTAATTTACCCTTTCTAATGATTTTCATTTCTACACTGTTCTCCAAGGCTTTTGACCCTGTTTTATTTTCCTTTCACACTGCAGCTCTCCCTTTAGTATCTCTTGTAAATCTGACCTTTTGGCAAATACTCTATCAGTTTTTGTTTTTCTGTGAAGACGTTGAACTCCCCTTCATTTTTGAAGTTTATCTTTGCCAGATACAGAATTCTTGGCTGGCAATTTTTCTATTTCAATACCTTAAATACACCATACCATTTTCTTCTCTCCTGCATGATTTCTGATGAGGGGTCTGCACTTAATCTTATCAAGTGTCCCTTGTTTGTGATGCTTTGCTTTCTCTTGCTGCTTTCAGAATCTTTCTATTTATCTCTGATATTTGTCATTCTAAACAGTAGTTGTGTCAAGGTAGGTCTATATGGATTTATTCTTTTTGGGGTGTATTGTCCTTCAATATTGATATTTTTGTCTTTCATAATGATAGAGAAATTTTCAGTCATTATTTCCTCAAATAACCTTTCTGCCTTCTTTTCCTTTCCTTCTGGGACACCAATAATGCCTATGGTTTTGCATTTCACATTGTCATTCAATTCCCGGAGACCCTGTTCCATTATTTCCATTCTTTTATCTTTATGTCCTTCTGTCTTTTACAATTCAGATCTTCTGTCTGAAATCACTTATTCTGTCTTTGAGTAATTCAAATCTGCTCTTATGTGCCTCTAATGTATTTTTAATCTCATCCTTAATGACTTTCATTCACATAAAATCAGTTATTTTTCTTTGCAGACTTTCAATTTTTTCTTTCTGCTCACCAATTTTCTTCTTCATATCTTTTATCTCTTTAGTCATATTTTCTTTCAATTATTTAAATTGATTTAGAAGAGTTGTTTATTATCATTGAATAATTGTCTTAAATCCTGTATCTCTTCAGGATATTTGTGTTGTTCCTTTGGATGGGCTATTTCTTCCTTTTTCCTAGAATGGCTTGTAATTTTTTGCTGAGTCTATGCATGTGAGTATGTTGGTGAATTTACTCTGATGGCCAATTTCTCTCTCTTGCTTATGGTTACTATTTTTTTCACAGCTCTTCTTTGATATTTGGTTAAAGTTATCCTAAGTATTTAAAATTGTCCAGCTTAAGTTATCAAAATCATGTCATGGACTCCCTAATTGTGGTGCAGATTTTCTCTCAGAGGTTGAGTAAAGAGAGCCCTAAAAGCAGTCTTTGTCCATGCATTTTCCAGACCAGCCAGCAGATGGCTTTCATTCATGCACCTTTCCACAGAGGTGTATCTCTCTTGGTTTTCTTTTGTTTTGGTCTGGCCATAGCCTAGATTCAAAGCATAGTCTACTGGCCAAATCCATTGAAGAAAATCCCCCTGATTCCCCCTACATTTTCCCTTATAACAGTTGGCAGTGAGGAAGATGTCTGCTCACTTCTCAGTCAGCTGCAAGGAGCTAGAGGTTTAACCCCAGCTTAATATCTCAGGGGTAAAGGAGTGGAGCTCTTACTGGTGGCTGGCAGATTTAGTAACCCACAAATTGTTGTTTCAAATTCTTCATATCTCTGTCCCTCACCCTCCTGGAAGTTGTGAAACACTGTCCTGGTCTGCTGACCCTCAAAAGAGTTCTCTTGGGCAGCTTTTGGATCTTTCTCCATTGTTTTTGTGAGACAGCTGGGACTTGTCTGATTAATCTGGTGCCACTTTCCCACATTCTATCACACCATAGGCTTCCTAAATCTCTGAGTTCCTGTTATGGAATTTTTCAAGTAAGGTCACACCAGCTGGAGGACCTGGAAGGCCTCTGTGTCTTGACCAGTGTTGCCCAATAGAAAGGTGATATGACCCACATATATTATTTTCTATTTTCTAATTGCCATATCAAAGAAAGTAAAAAAATTCAAATCAAATTAATTTTAATAATCTAGATATTATTATATCAATGTGAATCAATTTGAAACATAATCTCTCTCTGGCCCCACCACTTTATCAAATGTCTCTGAAAGATCATCCTGGAAATGCATTTAAGAGAGGAAAAAGAGTGAGAGCCACAAACAAGCAGATAAGGAGATAACAGTGCTGGGTTTAAACCTGAAGCAGGGCCAGATCCTCCTGGTTTGCTGCAAAGGAACATTCTTGTTCTGTGGTGGCTTCTGGTTCCCAGTTTGTCAGAGGCTCTTGAATACTGCTTCTTCTATCTGAATTGCTGCCTGCTGAAAGGTGATCCATAGTCCTCTGAGTCACCAGGAAATGAAAATTAATGCTGAATAAAAGATGAATATCAGTATGGCAGGCACAAAGCAGTCCTTTGAGCACTGCTGCAGTTAAGACTGGGCTGAGGTCAAGAACAGCTCTTTGAGACTTGGGTAAGAAAAAAATCAGTGAATAGCCTCTAGACAAAATACTCTGAAAAAAGAAGCAAACTTCAACTCTTGGAAAAATTGCTGCTAAAAATCTACAAAGACCTCTGGATAAACACCTCTGCCTGTGTTGAAGCTAGATTCAGAGCCAGAGTCAGAGCCCATTAAAGAATAAAAACATTTGGATGAGCCTATCTTGGTGGATACTCCCTCTCCAAACCCAATGAAAACATCTGGATGTGCCACTGCAGAAGAATATCTGTGTCAGGCTTTCTCTGATGTAATTCTTGCAGTAAGTGATGTGGATGCAGAAGATGGAGCTGGTCCAAACCTTTGTAGTGAATACGTAAAAGTTATCTATGCTTATCTGAGACAACTTCAGGAAGAGCAAGAAGTCAGAGCAAAATAGCTACTGGGTTGAGAAGTCACTGGAGCCATGAGAGCCATCCTAACTGACTGGCTAGTGCAGGTTCAAATGAATTTCAGGTTGCTGCAGGAGACCATGGATTAAATATATGAGTGTTTCCATCATTGCCTGGTACATGCAGAATAATGGTGTGCCCAAAAAGATGCTGTAGCTGGTTGGTGTCACTGCCATGTTAATTGAAAGCAAAGATGAAAAAATTTATCTTCCAGAAATTGGCAACTTTGCCTTTGTGACTGACCATACTTACACTAAGCACCAGATAAGACAGATGGAAATGAAGAATCTAAGATCTTTAAAATTTGTTCTGGGTTATTCTCTGCCCCTACACTTCCTTTGGAGAACATCTAAGATTGGAGAAGTTGATGTTGAACAACGTACTTTCACCAAATACGTGGTGGAACTGGCTATGTTGGACTACGATATGGTGCATCTTTCTCTTTCTCAGATTACAATAGGAGGTTTTTTTTTGTTTTTGTTTTTTTTTTAGCACAGAAAATACTTGATAATGGTGAATGGGACATCAACTCTGCAGCATTACATGTCATACTGAAAAATCCCTTCTTCATGTTATGCAGCACCTGGCTTATCATATAGTCATGGTGAATTGTGGGCTTACAAATCATATAACTATCCAAAACAAGTATGCCACCTCTAAGCATGCTAAGTTCAGCATTGGAGGACAGCTGAATTCTGCAATAGTTAAAGATCTAGCCAAGGCTATAACAAAGGTGTAACGTGAAACTGAGTTGGTATGTTTAATATTTGGAAGTAAAATTGACACTGTGTGCTGTCTGTACAAAAAAAAATGAAGTTACATTATTAAGGTTGTGACAATGAACATAGGAAAAATTAGGAGGGGAAAGAAAGAGAATTTCATTATAAGTTAATTTAATATTTAAGAAGTGTTGAATGTAGTGAGAATTAAGAAGGGCTTCAACACAATGAGGAACATAAACAGTTAATGGAGATCTCATAATTAGTTCATCAATTAATTCTAAAGTTTTAATGTCACAGAAATGTACTTCATGGAGGGGAGAAATCCCTAGGCTATGACATCCAATTGCTGGCTATAATATCCTATAGGTGTATGGTGGTCTCCATGCTTTTATGTAAGGACACCTAAGGCTTTCCTTAGGTGGACAAAAGGAAAAGGGGTCATTTTAAAAATATATATATATTATATACCTCACTCCCCACACCTCTCACACCCTCCCACTTAAACAACATCTTTCCTTAGTGTGGCATATTCATTGTTATTGAATAAATGCATCCCAGGGCATTGCCTCTGAGCATGGACCATAGCTCACATTGTAGTTTACACTCTCTCCCACACAATTCTGCAGGTCATGGGAAGATATAAAATGGCCTCGATCTGTTACTGCAATGTCATTCAGTATGATTCCCAAGTCCTGAAAAAGGCCCAATATTACACCTGTTTTTCCCTCCCCCTGCCCCCAGAGCCTCCAGTGACTATGGGCTCTACATCAATGTTGTAATTTCTTCCATTTCTAGAACCAAAATAAGTCTATAGTAGAATACCCATAAGTTCACTCTTGTCCATAGTCCATTCCACAATCCTGAGGATTCTGGGATGGTGAGGGGGTCATTTTTATTTATAATGTCACAGAACAGGTGTGCTGAGCAAACATTGCTTTATTCCCTTAAAGGAATTTTGAATAGTTTCATCCCAAATAAGGGACTCAATATGTTCAACTTTAAGTAAGGCATATAAAGGTTGAGCATCAAAGAAATCTTAATAATCCAATTTGTAATATCCTGCAAGGCCTAAAAATCATCTTAATTTATGTGTGGTATTAGGAGGGGAAAAGTAAGAAAGTTTTGGATTTGGACAAGGTCTAGGAGGAGGCTGTTGGGGCAGGGATAGGCGAGGAAGAGAGAATGTGATCTCTATCAGTAGGTGATGTGGACCATTAATTGGTTGGAATACTATCAACAAGAAGGCAGTGTTTAATTTTTTTTCTTTGACTGAAAGAACAGGGAGATATATGGGACATAATTCTTTAGTCAGTCTGTTGACTCTGGTTATGAGTTACAAATTAACTTCCAGCTGTTGCAAAGATATATGTGTTTAGCATAATACAAGGAAATTGATGCTGATAAGGTGAATTGGGCAGAGGGGACTACCAAAAATTGATGTGTTCTTTGTAAAGATCTTAATTTAAAGGTAATTTGGAGAATATCAAAGACAGCCATGGATTTGCTGCAAACTTCCACCATTTGAATTGTTTCTGTACTCCAGAGAGAAGGGTAAATAAGCCCGTATACCCTGGTTTGCAGTTATCAGTTCTATTTCACCTAAAGATATAATGTGAGCAATTGGAGGAACCTCTGCTGTATCCTTGGAGCAGTCTAAACCATCACATTGAAAGGTACATTACTTTCTTAAAGGAACAAAGTGAGCGTTCAGGGGGTTACTGCTGTTTTTAAGTTTTTCTTTTTCTTGTGTGTGGGGGTTGGCCATCTCTTTTGGAATATCCAGGTTGTTTACAGTAAATACAAGTACTGGCATCAAGAACACTGGTGTTTACATGTAAATTTAAAGGATTCATTGAGGAAATTTTAGTTTCTGCATTGGAAACGCATGGGTTTTTCTAGTTGTTTTTGTGTTGTTTAAGCTTGGGAGGATTTCTTTTTCTCAGCCTTTTAAAGGGGTGATATAATTGATCTGTAAGATTCCCTAAATCAATAGTTTCCACTCTAGCCCAAGATAGTTGTTAGTGTTTTATAATGGTGCTTAGTTCTTATGAAAGACCATTAAAACAAGGAGAATTTTAAAAGTAGAGGTTTAATAGTTAGCATGGTCAAGATCAGAGATTATTAGAAGACTTTTTAAAATCTGTTGCATATTCATATATGGGTTCATCAAGTTTCTTATTGCATTGTTGGATTTTATTTCAATCAATAATTTTGGCAAAAACTTCATGCATGAACTTATGAATTTCCTTAGCTATCTTGAATGCTTCAGTTTTCTCAATAGGTCTTCATTTTGTACAGTCATTTGAGGGATATTTCCAAATAGCTTTGTGTATTCAGATTTGGCCATGACCATCGCCAGCAGTCATTTGAATTAATTATTAAAGTCTCATAAGTCTGAATGATAAGACAGAGTTTTGTTTTGTTTATTTTTGTAAAATCTACATAGTCTTTATTAGTATTTGAAAATCTTTAATAATGCCCTCAATTTGGTCTTTGTCCAGGGTCTTGATTATAACAGGTGAAATCCCTAATCCTCCTTCTTTTGGCTTAGTTTTGAAGGGCACAAGAAGATGAGAGCTCTCTGAAAGTACTTTAGGGAAAGCATTATAGTAGGGGAGTTCAATAAAGTTATGATGAAGAAAATCTCTTCTGATCCTGTTTCTGTATTGTCAACTGAAAAATAAATGAAGTTGTACGGCAACAAAGATGTTTATTTGGTGTTGGAGAATTGAAATTCAAGAAGCTCAGATTTTGTGCCAACCCAAATTGTTTCCTCTTTTGATGCTTTCAAGCAAAGATTTTTTTAAAGTAAAAGAAGAATATTACATAATGTATTTGGTGATATTCAGGGTGCTGCCAGTGTTCGGCATGTTAGATAGTTTACTGGAAAAAAAAATTACTAAGAGTAAAACCTGAATTAATAAAGGTTGCAGGGCATAAAATTAATATACAAACATCAATTTCTAGCAAAACCTGTTGTAAAAATCAAATTAAATTAAAATTATGTTTTATTGTAAAAAAATGTTAAAATACATGGCCATAGATTTAGAAAAGGAGTAAAATATTTTATTTAAAAACCACAAAAAAAGGAAAAAGAAATAATAATGATAAGTTTAAATATAAGAAATACATAAAAATTTTAAAAAACAGAAAATAAAATTAAAAGAATGGGATATTAAAAAATAATGAAAAACATTTTTTTTTAGTTTTTTTTCACATTTTGCCTTTCACCAATGTAATAGCTGATGTCCTGCCTATTTCCTGCATTTTATTCCATTTATTCTCCAGGTTCTTACTATTTTTCATTTTGTTTTCAAAGAAGTTTTAAGTCACAGTATAATTACATACAGAATACAAGGGACTGTCATATACCAAACATGTTCCTCTTTTCCTGATTTCCATATTAGTACTTTTTTATATGTGGATGTAGCATTGTTATAACTGATATACAAATAGTGAAACATAGCTAAAAAACATGGCCAGTGGTTTACATTATGTTTTACATTTTAGACCATACACTTTTATAAATTTTGATGATATTTAACATGGCCTGTGTATATCATTGTAAGATCATGTAGAACACTTCCATTGCCCATTAAATACCCCCTGTTTAATCTATTTTATTCCTCCCTTCTTTTCTGCTCTGGGCCCACAGTGACCCCTTGGCTTCACTCCTTGGATGACAAGATTCATACCTACATGAAACAACACTGAGGTCTTGACACACCGGTTTGTCCTCCCCTTTTAGGAACTGCCCATGCTCTCGAAATACTCCTACTTCTCTAATTGTGATCCAGTTGGTCCTCCTGCAGATGGGAGTCCAACTCCTTCCTGCTCATTATGTGGGTCTCCACCCACTGATATAACACATTATGACAAAATGATCACTCACACACTCCCTAGAAGCCTGCTCCAGATGCATCCTGTCCCAAATACCCCCTATCCAACACCCGAAACCAGTAACCCTTCCCTGTCATATTGCCATAAAAACATCCCAAGCTGTGTACTTTCAACCACATACCCATAAATCCTCAGTGTTCATCTGGTCCCTCTCCCAACCCTCCCCCCAGTTCCCTGGAATTTAATGGCTTCATTTTTTAAGAAGTTTTGGATCACAGAAGGATTGCAGTCTGGGCAGGGGAAGATAATTTGTATGGGGTGTCATTGGTGGGGAATACATGGGAGGAAGTTCACCTAGGCATACATATAAGGTACATAAAAATGTTCAAATATTCATGGGGCAGTGTCACAATGGGTGGTGTGATGGTTAGGCTAATGTATCAACTCAGGCAGGTAATTGTGTCCAGGTGTTAGGTCCAGAAAGCACTGGGCTAATTGTAATACAAGAGCATTTATGGACTTTGATCATCAGTGAGTTTACTGCATGGATGGCTGATTACATCTGCATCAGCAATGGGTGACACTTTTTTCCAATCAGTTGAATACCTTAAAGGGGGACGTGATTTCAACATTCAGAGAGAATTTCCCAGCTCAACTTTGGACAGCCAGTTTCTCCCAGAATCTCATCAAAGACCTTTCATTAGACTTTCATCGGAGTCCCTGGTTCGTAGCATGCCTGCGGAACCTGGACTTGTGCATCCCCACAGTCACATGAGAGACCCTTACAAATCTCATATTATTGACAGATATCTCCTGTTGATTCTGTTTCCCGAGAGAACCCTGACTAATACAGCTTGGTTCCAGGAGTGGTTCATGAGGAACAGAGTCTTAAACATAGGATGTCTGAAGTGGTTCTGGGAGTTTTGTAATTGGCTCTCTATTCTAATTGGACTCAAGGGTACTAATGACTCCCTTTCCAATAATGAAGAGTTTGCTAACAGTCTACGGTGTGAGCTGGCAATAGAGATATGCAAAATAGCATCACTGGATTCCCCTACTTCTACACTTATAAAAAGCAAGTATCTGGGTGAAAGTGGTTTCAACACATTAAGAGAATTTTGTGGAGTCAAAAATACAATGATGTTGGCTGGCTCCTCCTAGATACCCTGGATACAGTTACAAAAGAAAGAGATGAGCTAAAGTCTTCAAATTTGAAACTTAAATGCTGCATGAGTGATATGAAAGTTTCTATATGTGCCTTGAAAGTAAATCTTGTCTCCTGTAGCCACAGACGTGAGAAATCTGAGAATCAAACCCAGACTCTCATTGTATGAGTAGAAGAATTGCAGAGGAAACTAAAATCTCAACCTCACAGGGTTTCTGCAATTAAAGTGAAGGCATTGATTGGAAAGGAGTGGAACCCCGAGGATTGGGATGAAGACATATGGGATGATGATAATATTGGTGGGGACATTGGAACCCTAAATTTTGCTGAGACTTTACCGGATAAACCTGCGATGGCATGCCCTGTGGAGACCACACCCTGTCAACTTGTATCATCCAGCCTCTGGCTTGCCCCAGAGAGTCTGGACCTCCTTCCAACCCTCAGCCTCCAGCCTGCATCAGAGAGTCTGGACCTCCTCTGAGCCCTTGGTACCTGGTATGCAGCTGTTGATATGGCAAATGTTTTTTTCTCAACTGCCATTAGTAAGGACAATCAGAAACAGTTTGCTTTCAACTGGCAAGGTCAACAGTATATTTTCACTGTACTGCCTCAGGGATATCCAGCCCTATGTCATAATATTGCCTGCAGGGTCCTTTATCATCTCTCCCTACCACAGGACATCACACTGGTGCATTATATTGATGATATCAAGTTGATAGGACCTACTGAGCAATAAGTAGAAAAGACTCTAGATTTATTGGTAAGGCATTTGTGTGAGAGAG
The DNA here is from genome assembly GCA_029593785.1 of Cabassous unicinctus. Classification (NCBI taxonomy): domain Eukaryota; kingdom Metazoa; phylum Chordata; class Mammalia; order Cingulata; family Chlamyphoridae; genus Cabassous; species Cabassous unicinctus. Next base: position 40,659 of record JAQZBX010007104.1, read on the forward strand.
GATGGGAGATAAATCCAACAGAAATACAGCATCTTTCCACCTCAGTGAAATTTCTAGATATCCAGTGGTGTGGGGCCTGTTGAGATATCCCTTCTAAAGTAAATGGTAAGCTGTTGCACCTGGCTCCTTCTATGACCAATAAAGAGGCACAACACTTAGTTGGACTCTTCAGATTTTGGAGACAACACATTTCTCATTTGGGAGTGCTAATCCAGCCCATTTTCAAAGTGACCGGAAAAGCTGCTAGTTTGACTGGGGACCAGAACAAGAGGAGGCCCTGCAACAGGTCCAGGCTGCTGTGCAAGCTGCTCTACCACTTGGACCGTATGATCCAGCAGATCCAATGGTGCTGAAAGTTTCAGTGGCTAACAGAGATGCTGTGTGGAGGCTTTGGCAGGCCCCTATAGGGGAAACACAAAGTAGACCCTTAGAATTTTTGAGCATAGCCTTGCCATCCTTTGCAGATAACTACTCCCCATTTGAGAAGAAGCTTTTGGCTTACTACTGGACCTTAGTAGAGACTGAACACTTAACGGTGGGCAATCAAGTTACCATGAGACTTTAGTTGCCTATCATGAGCTGGGTATTGTCTGACCCACCAAACCATAAAGTTGGGCATGCACAGCAATATGCCATAATAAAGTGGAAGTGGTATATACAAGATACGGCTCAAGCAGGACCTGAAGGCACAAGTAAATTACATGAGGAAGTAGCCCAAATGCCCATGGTCACCATCCCTGCCATGTTACCTTCTTTTTCCCAGCCCACAGCTTTGGCCTCTTGGGGAATTCTACAATTAGTTGACTAAGGATGAAAAATCTCAGTTGATTTACAGATGGTTCTGGACCATATGCAGGTACCACCTGAAAGTGGACAGCTGTGGCACTGCAGCCCTTTTCTGGGACATCCTTGAAAGAAAGCGGTGAGGGCAAATCCTCACAGTAGGCAGATCTTTGAACAGTGCACCTAGTTGTTCATTTTTCTTGGAAGAAGAAATGGCCAGAGGTGCATTTGTACACTGATTCATGGGCTGTTGCCAATGGTTCAGGTGGATGGTCAGGGATTTGGAAGGAAAATGACTGGAAAATTGGTGACAAGGAGGTCTGGGGAAGAGGTATGTGGATAGACCTATTTGAGTAGGCAAAAAACATGAACATATTTTTATCCCACATGAATGCTCACCAGAGTCTGAATTCAGCAGAGGAAGAGATTAATAATCAAGTGGATAAGATGACCCACTCTGTGGCTAATGCTCAGCCACCTCTTTCCCCAGCCACTCCTGTCATTGCCCAATGGGCTCATGAACAAAGTGACATGGAGGTAGGGATGGAGGTTATGCATGGGCTCAGCAAAATGGACTTCCCCTCACCAAGGCTGACTTGGCTACAGCCACTGCTGAATGCCCAATCTGCCAGCAGCAAGGACCCACACTCAGCCCCCGATATGGCACCATTCCTCAAGATGACCAGCCTGCTACCTGGTGGCAGGTTGACTACATTGGGCCACTGCTACCATGGAAAGGGCAGTGATTTGTTTTAACTGGAATAGGCACATAGTCTGGATATGGGTTTGTATTTCCAGCACACAATGCTTCTTCCAAAACTACCATCCATGGACTTAACAAATGTCTTATCTATGGTCATGGCATTCCACACAGTATTGCTTCTGACCAAGGAACCCATTTCAGAGGAAATGATGTGTGGGAATGGGCACATACCCATTGAATTTACTGGTCTTACCATGTTCCTCATCATCCTGAAGCAGGTGGATTAATAGAATGGTGGAACAGTCTTTTGAAGACTCAATATGTTGCTAACTATGTGGCAATACCTTGCAGGGCTGTGGCAATGTTCTCCAGGAGGCTGTGTATGCCCTAAATCAGCATCCTCTCTATGGTGCTGTTTCTCCCATAACCAGGATTCATGGGTCCAGGAATCAAGAGGTAGAAATGGAAGTGGCACCACTCACTATTACCCCTAGTGACCCACTCAGAAAATTTTTGCTTCCTGTCCCTGCAACCTTAAGCTCTGCTGGTCTACAGGTTTTATTACCAAAAGGAGGAATGTTGCCACCAGGGAACACAACAATGATTCCATTGAACTGGAACCTAAGACTGCCACCTGGCCACTTTGGACTCCCCTTACCTGTGAATCAACAGGCAAAGAAGGGAATTACTCTATTGGCTGGGGTGATTGATCCTGATTATCAAGGGGAAATAAGAGTATATCTACATAATGGGGGTAAAGAAGAGTTTGCCTGGAATACAGGAGATTCTCTAGGGCATCTCCTAGTACTGCCGTGCCCTGTGATTAAAGTCAATGGAAAATTGCAACAAACCCATTCAAGCAGGACTAACAATGGCCCAAAATCTTCAGAAATGAAAGTTTAGGTCACCCCACCAGGCAAAGAACCAAGACCAGTGAAAATGCTTGCTGAAGGTAACGGGAACATGGAATGGGTAGTGGAAGAAGGTAGTGATAAATATGAACTTTGACCACATGACCAGTTACAGAAACAAGGACTGTAATAGTCATGAACCCTTCTTCCTTGTTTCATAATGACTATGATTGTATATGATCACAAAATGAATTTCTTTGTTTTCTTCCCCAACCTTTTCCCCTATCATATGAAAAGTTGTATTAATTTCATGTCATAATATTTAAGGATGTTAAGTTTAAGGGTGAATATTACCCAAGGACTTGCACCCTATTCTGGAGTATTAATGTGTTTCCGGTTGTACATAGGGGCATTAAACATTATTAGGTGCAAATATATATGTATGCTTCTTTGTTATTGTTTTTACTTAGAGACTAAATATGGTTTAGGGTAATGTGTATGGTTGCCAAGTTGACAAGGGGTGCACTATGATGGTTAGGCTAATGTGTCAACTTGGCCAGGTAATTGTGTCCAGGTGTGAGGTCCAGCAAGCACTGGGTAATTGTAATACAAGGGCATTTATGGACTTCAATCACGAGTGAGTTTACTGCATGGATGGCTGATTATATCTGCATCAATCAGGGAGATTATATCAGCAATGGGTGATGCTTTTATCCAATGAATTGAATGCCTTAAAGGGGGAAGTGATTTCAACATTCAGAGAGAATTTCCCAGCTCATTTTTGAACAGCCAACTTCTCCCAGAAACTTATCAAGAACCTTTCATTGGAGACCCTGGTTTGCAGCATGCCTGCAGAACCTGGATTTGTGCATCCCCATGGTCACGTGAGAGACCCTTATAATATCTCATATTATTGATAGATATGTCCTGTTGATTCTGTTTCCTGAGAGAACCGTGACTAATACAGGTGGAGAATCACACAATAACTGAGAGAATATTGAGTTCCTATCCTGGAGAGCTCTCCTAAGTTCTCTAAGGGAGCAGGAACATTCCCCCAAGTGCAGGGGCAAATACTGGTGAAGGAGGATGATCCACTGATGGGCCCTTCATATTGATGACTAGCCTTATGAGTCTTTGCTCTTGAAATAGAAATTTAGCCTATTGTTATGGGGTGCCTAAGAGTTGCCACCTGAAATTCTCCTTGTTGCTCAAATGTGGCCTTTCTCTAAGCCAAACTCATCATATAAATTCATTACATTCCCCCCAGCATGGGACATGATTCCTGGGGATGAGCCACACCTGGCACTGAAGGATAACTACCAAGCACCAACTGGCAATGCCACTGGAAAAAAATCTCTAATAAAAGGAGGAAAAGGTAAAGACAAAATGAGATTATATGGCTAAGAGACTTCAAAATGAGTTTGAAGGTCATCACAGAGGTAATACTTATGCACCTCTCACCAGGATCTCATAGACTGCCAAAGTGAATACTACCTCAATTAGTGGGGCTCCAGAGGGCTCTGGTGACACCGAGGTCCTATAGTCAGAGTAGATAGCGCTGAAGTTTGGTGCCTTGCTGGTGGGCCCTACTTTGGAGTTTGTGCTCTTGAAAGTGACAAAGTTGGATTCAATTATGTCTTCCCTACACATGGCTCATTTGTCCCTTCTTTTTAAACCTATACTTTGTGCTGCAGTTTGTAGGCACATGTCCAAGAGATTGGAGTCTTTCGACTGTTCATGTGCCAACTGGTCCCAGAACCTCAGTGTAGTTTCAATACCTACTCTACAGATCATTGGACTCACCCAGGACAATTAACAAAGAGATGATGATGAACAATGATCGTCCCAAGGAACAGAGAAAGTCTGCAACTGCAAGAAAGATATTCCTATCTATCTTCTCCAGGGGATATAAGCCCTCTCTCACTTAGAGTTGGAGTGGACATCACCATCCCAGAATCCTCAGGATTGGGGAAAGAACTATGGGCTAGAGTGGACTTACTAATATTTTAGTATAGACATATTGTGATTCTAGCAATGGAAGAAATTACAACAATGATGTGGAGCCAGTGACCACTGGAGGCTCTGGGGGCAGGGAGAAGGAAAAACAGTTATAATGTGGGGCTTTTTCAGGACTTCAGAATCATCATGACTGACACTGCAATGACAGATATAGGCGGTTTTATATCATCGCATAACATACAGAACTGTGTGGGAGAGAGTGTAGACTACATTGTGAACTATGGTCCATGCTAAATGGCAAAACCCCAAGATGCATTTATCAGTTGCAATGAATGTGCCACACTAATGAAGGATGTTTATGTGGTAGGGTGTGGGAGGTGCAGGGAGTAGGGCATATGGAAATCCCTATATTTTTTGTGTGATATTTATGTAATCTAAGTATCTTTTTAAATTTTTAAAAATTAAAAAAAAATAAATTTAAAATGAAAAAAAGCAGAAACATTGTAGATGTTCAGGAAGATGACATAGTGTAAGTAGGTAGGGTTCAACTATCATACAAAACCAATGGAGGAATGGCAAAAAGCTGTCTGAAAAAGCAGCTTAGGGTATCTGGACACCATGAGAATGCTATGCATTGTTCAGGATTCAAGAGACAGAGAGATGAAGAAGCCAAAATGAAAACCATGAGTTACTAGACCTTGCAGCCAGGAATGGGACACATCACCCAACCTCAATGCAAACAACCTGGATAAATCCTGTGTCTCACTGTAGCCAACTGAGAAGGGAACAGACATCTTCCTCCCTGGAAAGAAGGAGGGTGCAACAGAGGTTCAATAGTGGTTTCCATTCAGTGAGTTTGGCCAGCAGGGCCCACTTTGAATATAGCTTTTGGCAAAAGCCAAATCAAGGTCAAGTGGATGTTTTCAAAGGGACACCTCCGTGGGAATCTTCCCTGAAGAGCACCAGCTGCTGACAAGCCAGGAAAGTACAGGAAGAAAAAATGCTTGGATTCTCAATGAGAGGGGCTGCTGAGTGCCTTACTTGATACCTTTCTGTTAAAGGTGAGCTAGGAGAAATCACAGCCAGGTACCCAGAAAAATGGTGTGTTCCCCATTGATTTCCATCAGTAGTTTATTGAGGGTTTCTCAAAATTCGTTGGCATCCACAAAGGCAGATAAAAATCTTAATCTAATGATGTGTGTCTCAGTGCTTGTCAGCCATCTGAACTGAAGTTAGGGAAAAGGTAATAGGATGGCAAAGATAGATTATTTTTTGAATCTTAGCAGCAGTACTCAGTATGGGGACAATCTAGATGAAAGCAAAGAAGAAAAGAAGAAATTCAAAACTACTCTTGTAAAACTCTTTATTAAAAGGAATAATTCCTGTCCTGACCAATTTAGTAGGAGAGCAGAGGATAAAGGGAAAATTATATGCTACTATTGTAAGAAGACAGAGCGTTTGAATAGTAATTATGGGAAGAGATGTTATAGGATTCAGAAATGCAGGAAGAAGGGAATTGGGAAAGTCCAGAAAGCCAGGGAGTAAAATGGACAAATTTAGGGATCATTTATATGGAGTCTGTTGATCTCGCTCTTACTTATAATACTGCTGCTACTTACTTTGAAATTTCCTTCCATATTTCCTATTTTGCATCAGATGATATATCAATGCATGATGATAATATTTCAAGTTATCCAAGTTCCTTTTCTCCTTGTTGTTTTTCCTTCCTGGTTCTCATACAGATATGTTCTCTGAGTGAAGAGTATGTTATTTTCTCCTAATTTTCCTGGAACCACCTTGGAAAAAGCCCAGATGGTATACCCTCAGAGGGGCATAACTAGTGATTTTATTGCTCTCAGAATCTGCTTCAAAAAGAAACATTGCAGGCAAGGCTTACACCTTTTTTTCAGTCCTTATTTCATCCTTGAGTCTTGGTGCCAGCAAGAATTCAAACAGTGCTCTCAAGGTTTTCCATTTGACCTAGTGTCTGGCGTTCCAGACATTCTGTGTTTATTCTCAAGTCGGAATTCCACATCTCAAGGATTCCTTCCCTCATCTCCCCCTTTTCTTTTTGTATGATTAATAATGATTAATGTGCTCAAAGCATCCGACTGTTTCTTTATGTTGTTTATTTCTTTTCCAAGGCACCTTCTGCAGACAAATAAAGAATAAACATATTAAGATTATAATTATTCCTCCAGCAATAATTTGAAAATGATGACTATTCCACCAGTTCAATGGATTTACTGAATTAAGTTTGTTACTACTTTGTTCCCAAAATTCAGATCCAGAAGTGTTTCTAGTCTATTTTGAGACATTTCTAAGGCCATTTTTTTGTAATTCCAAGTTATCAAGACACATTATGAGTATGTCCCAGGATATGATTCTTAGTTTGAGTCCAACTGTATTGTCTTTCATTATAAGATAAGGGAGTTATACAATAGGATGACTCATTCCAATCACATTTTAATCCTCTTAATAGATTTAAATTATAGATGCTATCCACTAATCCTGCAACTGTAGTTTCTAAATCATTGAGGTGATTATTTAATTCTTGGTCAGTATAAGACTGACTCTGCCACATTTTACTGGAATTTTCATGCCAAGTACACACATATTCTTGAGTTTTAATCTCATTATGCAAAGCTGCACCAGCTACAGAAGCAGCAGTAATAATCCCAATGAGTCCTAAGATTCCTAATACTATAGGCCAATTATACATTTAGTTCTATGTAAATAATGATTAATAAAATGCCATAATACTTGTGTTTCAGGGGAGTGTTGCAATATTGGGTGATTTGGACCAGCAGCCATAAACCCTGTCTCCTTCTAGTGATTAGCAACAATTCGTTAGTATTAATTAATGAAGCATATATACAATTATAAAGAGAACAATTTAAGCAGTTGATTATATTTTCAGCAAAAGCAATTTTACCTATAACAAATACCAAAGGGTCTCAGACACAAGTCATTACTGGTCCAGTGTATGTAACATTTAATGTAGTAAATGTGGAATTAGTTATTCCTCTCCAATTATAAGTATGTCCTGGTGCAAACAGGACCTTCCATAAATGAGATTGTGTAATATTGAGGCTAGTATTCTAAGGTTGGGGGAGAAATCTTCCCTTATAATTCCAGTTAAATGCTTGTGAGGTGGTGACTTGATGAGACTAGCTCCAAAATGCTGGTTTTTCTTCAGTTGTATGTATAATTTCACTTGTACCCACCTTAGACCACATTACACTTGTATTTTCAGGTCTCGAGTCTCCCACAGGGCCTTGATCCTTTACAATTCTATAGGAATCATTAAAAAGCCTAACTCCCTTCATTCCTTTACAAGTGCTCCATTGGCCTTGTACCTTCAGCCATTCTGTATGACAATAATAATTAATCATTAATTTAGGCTTATAAGGGAAAGATGGAAAAGTTACCATGTAAATGGAGGCTTCATTTTTGTCCAATCTGTTTTTAGTTCAACCCAACTATGGTTCCATGGAATAATGCAGCCAGGCATGGGTCCGATGCAGAGAGGGCATTTTTGAATGCCAAATTTATTTGTTTGCCTTCTTCCTCAGGATGTAAAGGTAACCATAAATCAAGAGGCCCCGGGAAGTCAAATGATTTATTAATATATATAGGATATGATCCATCAGCCCATGTTAATAATTCAAGGAGTGGGGTATTAGATATATATGCACAATATGTGTAATTATGATGTTGTGTAGCACTTATGGTAGTAGAAACCAAGGCCATCATGGTTAAGAACAAAGTAGTTCCTTTCTTGGGAGTATTGGTATTATGCAAGATATTTTCAGCTTCTTGTGTTAGCTTTTTAATTTGTCCCCAAGTGGGGATAGAAGCTGCAGCAGTGCGAGCTGTAACAGTAGCAGTGAGTTTAAGTGTCAGCCTCTACATTTCTTCTGTACGTGGATCCAAAGGATTGAAACTGAATCGTTCTCTCTTAGCTGTCATCATCCAACCTCGCCTTCAATCGTCTCATGGGGATCCACACTTTCTCCCCAGATTCTGTAACGACACAAGCATACCCTCTTCCCCACACTTTTACCTGTCCTTTTTACCACTAACCATCATCTTTCCACCATTTAGGCTGGTTAGCTTCCTGAGGCTCTTTTTGAGCCCAGTGTCTTTCAGCTGCTGTTTTGTTATCTTCTAGTCTAACATTTATGAAATTTAGAGTAAACATAGCTTGTGCCACTTGCTGTCGGGGAGTACCGAACTCTCCCCCTTTCTGTTTTTGTAATTGTAATTTTAATGTATGATGTAAACGTTCTACAATAGCTTGTCCATGAGAATTATAAGTAATTCTTGTAACATGTTTAACATTCTAGGAATTTAGAAAAGAAGTTAATTGATGAGATGTATATCCGGGAGCATTATCTGTTTTTATTTATTTATTTTTTGTAAAATGATATATAATACATATGCATATATGTGCATTTGTTTACATAAATGTTATTTGTTATATATATATGTATACATTTTATAAAGGTGCCTAGATTACCTAAATATTACTAAGAAACTACAGGGATTCCCATGCTCCCCACCGCCCACACCCCCAACAATACCCCACACAAACATTCCCCATCTGTGTGGTACTACACCCGCAATGGATATACATATCCTGGGGCCTTGCCACTGAGCATAGACCACAGTTCACATCACAGGCCACACTCTCTCCCACCCAGTTCTGCATGGTATATTCTGATGGAAAATGGCCTACATTCGTTGCTGCTTCACCACTCAGGACAACCCCCAACGTCCGAAAAAAGCCCGAGCATTTCAACTGCCCCTCCTCACCCTGCCCCAAAAATGTCCAGTGGCCACCGGCTCCACCTCACTGTTACAATTTCTTCCATTGCCTGAATCACAATATGTCTACAACAGAACACCACCAAGTCCACTCTAGTCCACAGCTCCTCTCCCCATCCTGAGGGGACTTGGAAGGTGACGTCCACTCCACCTCCAAGTGAGAGAGGGCTTATATTCCATGGATATAGTGGATAGGATTATCCTGCCTTCAGCTGCAGGTCCTCTCCATTCCCTGGGATGTCTGTTGCCCATCGTCGTCTCCTCACCAGGTTACTTGGATGAGTCCATTGAGCTTTAGGGTAGGATTTGCAGCTCCAGTGAGATTCCAGGCACAGCTGGCACATAGGTGGGCCAGAGGATACAGTCTCTGGAAGTACACCTAAAAACTCCTGCATCACATATGGGTTTGAGTAGAAGGGACTGATGGACCATGTGCAGGAATGACTTGTTTGAGTCCAACTCTGTCACTCTCAGGAACACAGATGCCAATGAAGAGCCCACTAATTAGGCATCATTCTCTGGGGCTATCCCCACTTATATAGGAGCTGAGTGTCACCAGAGCCCTTAGGGGTCCCTCAGTGTGGGGTGATATCCATTTAGGTGTTCTATGAGATCCTACTGAGGTATGCATAAGTATTACCTCTGGGATGACCTCCCAACTCTCTTTGAAGTCTCTTAGCCATGTGAACTCATTTCTCTTTACCTTTCCCCCCTTTTATTCAAGGTCTTTTTTCCCAAACATGTTGCCAGTTGGCACTTGGTATTAATCCCTCGTTGTCAGAGAGGCTCATCCCCGGGAGTCATGTCCCACGTTGGGGGGAAGGTAATGCATTCAAATGCTGAGTTTGGCTTAGAGAGAGGCCACATTTGAGCAACAAGGAGGCTCTCAGTTGGTAACCCTTAGGCACCCCATCAAGGTAGGCTAAGTTTCAATTAGAAGAGCAAATACTCATAAGGCTAGTCCTCAATAACAAGAACCCATCAGTGGGCCATCCTCTTTTGCCAGACACTGCCTCTGCACTTTGGGGATGGTTGCTGCTCCCTTGGGGAATGTAGTAGAGCTCTCCAGGGTGGGAATTCAGATTCCCTCATTGAGTAATTGTCTACCCACTGTGACCATGCTCCATCCTTGATCGTTTGAACAATTTTATATATCTTTCATGTATATTCAGATGGACTTATTCCCATGAATCCCCCATCCCCGACACCCCGCAATGATCCTCTGCAGCCTCCCTTGTAACCTTTCTGTGATCCAAGCCTTCCTTGAATATGAATCCAATATAATAACAAAATATAATTAATAGGAAAAAGAAATAATAATGATAATCTTAAATGCAAGAGTTAAGTACAAGGAGACTCAGAAGAAAAAAAAAGGAAACTAATCTAATAATAAAATATAATTAGCGAATTGGGACCTTTGAAAAAATGGAAAAAAAAATAAATAAAATACTTTTTTTTTTTTAAAGAAATTATTCTATTTTCCTTTTATCATTGTAATATCGGATGTCCAGTGTATCATGAAACCTTCCCCATCTCATTCCCCAGTGTCTCCCAAATTTCAATTTAATTTTCAAAGAAGTTTTAGGTCACAGCAAAGTCCCACACAGAATATTAGAGACTCCCACATACCCAACATCCCTCCCACTTCCCCACCCCATATTAAAAACTTTTTTTTTTTTATGGATGATATCATTGTTATAACTGTTATACAGATA